>JAAOAU010000022.1:0-180757 GCA_013186845.1 Fusarium sterilihyphosum | reverse complement strand
CTATATTCCTTTTTAACTCTAAGGTTTATTTCCTGCCTTATTGTTATCTAACCCGCAAATAAATAACACACCCTGTCCATCTAAACTAACCAATATTCGCAGTCATTTCGACTTCTTCACTTATCTCTTCATCGATCCAAGGCCCTTCTGTATATACAATTCCTCGATCTTTTGTTGAATGATCCTCGCTAACCTGTGCCGCCTTGCCTTCTCAACGAGCATGATGCGTCTACTTCGCTCAAAGATTGGGGCAACGACAGGTTCTTCAAACACCGATGTGTTGGTCTCGAGCAAAAGGTATCTGACAGTGTCCTTGGGCAGTGCGTAGATGTAACGGAAGTCGCTGGGCCGGGGGAAATCTGGGTTCATCAGACTGCAGTATAGTGCGTGACCTTGTCGCAAATACTCCTGGGGTAGCTTCTCGAACTCAGCAAGTGTCGCAACGGTTTGTTGGTTGGGAGGAGGATTGTGTTGGATATTCAGTGGTAGATCTTTGGGGCATGGGACGGCAAGGTTGTTCATACGATGAGCCATTTGCAACATGGTACCCTCATCAAGCTTTGGAGGGCTGATAGGACGTGTAGGGGTGAATATGAAGAGAAGTATTATCAGTGTGAATACTACTTTCCAGTAGCGGTTGATGAGCTGGCGTCGTGGCAACGATCGAGGCTCGTTATTGGCCTTGAGCTCCGCATTGATGTGAGATTCCGCTCGGTGACCACTAGGTCTTTCGGGGGCGAATCTGGGAGTTTCATACTTCGGAGGAAGTGAGGCAATGGGCTGATCAGAAATATACATTTCGCTGGTGTAGATATAGTGGCATGTACTAGGATGCTGAGTCTCTAAAACGGCTGGTCAATTTGACTAGAAAAGCTGAAGTCTTGCGATGACTAGATCGAGAATGAAATATGGCGAGGGAGCGTTGCGATTTATGATTTCAATTGAGGTAATCTTTGACACCGAGCTGGGCCTTCAATCAGCTGAGCCTGTTTGAGGTGAAGGGCCATGTCATATAAGGAAACAAAGAGTTCAAAGACCAATCTGTGGCTTACATCATTGTCAGAACTCCAGGCTATTTTCGTCAATTTGGCACAAAGACTGTTGGTTGAATCTATTAATAAAGTTATTGACGGAGTTGCCGCGTGCAGGAGCTACAAAGAACTCCACAGTTGGCAAAGACAATGACTCTTTGTTCGCGCATAATACAAAGGCACAGAAGTTAAAGAAAGAGGAAGTTATTAATTCAATGATTTATCTAATAATATGTTGGGGTGCAGTGTTATTGTAGCTGAGCATCATTGCGATGGTAAGAATATTAACCAGTTCTATGACGATCCGCCCATGAATCAAGATGGTGTGGACAGACGATAAGAATAAGCTTATGGCATGGACGTGAGAGATTTATCATGATGGTAATTAGGAATACAATTCTTCTCATCCTCCATTTCAATAATTTGATACAACTTGCCGTAGGGAAAAAGCTGTTTACTTAGATGGGATAGCTCCTCTTTTCTGCGCATTCAGTCGCAGTCATGACCCCCAGCAGGGTCTGTTGACAATAATTGCACTTTGACACTTTCTCTCTAAGCAAGGTCTGTGCCACCAGATTCTGACAACATTGGCTGGCTGTCCTGTAGACAATGTTATCCACAACGGAAGATTTAGGGACTGCTTGCTATTGTGGTTGCTTTTGTTGGGCTAAGCGAGACCGCCATAATGTGTTGACTGTTGTTCGCCCGGCGGTTTCTGATCTATCAATTTTGGCGCTCTGTGGTTGCCGCACTGTACATTTAAGCGATCTCATAACTCAGGCTGTATGGAAGTAAATGTGATTGGCGGTGAACCAGGTTTCGGGGACATACAGTATGTATTTCCCTGTTTCTAGACTGTATCTCAAGACGTGGATGCCAGGAACTTATGGACGGAGTATTAGTGCCCATAAACCGTCCTAGACTAATTCTGGGGACGCTCTCTGGGAGCCATATTGTATTGGGTGGCTTGCGTTGAGTGAAATAGAACGTTTCCTAGCTAATTGTGATAACACTAAGTTCAAAATCGACGTTCCACAGGATGAGACTTCAGTAACACCATTCACTAAGATACACACAAATCTCCTCAATTCTCTAAGCTTAGCTGCAGTCATGACAAGATCGAATGGTCAAGACAGCGAACATCGCTTCCTTCACACAAATCAGTGCTTTGACCCTGGCCCTGCCAACATCCCTGCAACAGCCCGTCTGCTGCAAGCCACGTCTTCTTCTCCTCCGAGATAGCCAATCATAAGCTCAAACGTGACTGTGTAAACCAAAATTCACCGTCTGCAATTGCAAGCCACGCACATTCAATGGTTATGCCAAGGCCTTTTTGCTCGTGGAATTACATTCTTCAACTGTTACCGAAACCAGTGAGCAAGCCACAAAGCGCCCTCTCCACCAATGAATGCATTCGCTTTTGCCAAGAACCTGTGATAACTGTTAATAGTAAGCCATATGCCTTTTTTGCGTGTTTCCCAAGCTTCTACACATGTTCCGTGCAGGAAGCTAAACGACCAGGGGACGGCATCTGACGTAACGGTTCTGAGTGTTCCATGAGCATGGACTACTCATTCCCTCTCTTAAGGTTCTTCCATCCTTTCTAGAAACTTTCCCTTTCCAGAAACCGTTGCCCTTAGACATCAGTCTACTCATCTACCCTCTTTCTTCTTGTCTTCCTCTAGCTATTGACACGGAGTCTTTACCCCTTAATTCCGTCCAAGATCAACTTCTTCGTTCACTACCCCTTCCCTGGCACACGCTCTCCTGCTTCCCGCAATGGCGGTCCTTCCCTCTATCCCTGGCTTGAACATCTCCATTATCGTGGACGGCAAGCCTGCCACAGAGCACATACCCTCGCCCGAGTATTTCCCTCCCCTTATTGACGCTACTGGACACCAAGGCATTGAGCACAACAAATGCCACATTAAGTCCGAAGCTGGCAAACCTTATGCCATTCGCATCAGGATCTCACCTATATTCACATTCTTCTACGGCGAAGACACCCTCATCATCTCCATCTATATTGATGGCAAGCCTTTCGACAATGTAATCATTCCAAAGAGGTACATTGTTAGCGCAACACTCGATGGCAAAGAGTACGATGAGGTTATTTCTGAGTGCCATCGCGAGCTTTCGGATGGCTCGTCTGAGTGTTACAAGCCATTCTTTCGAGACATTAGACACCCTGGTAAGTCTACCACGATGCTCTTGTATCACATGCCTAACATGAACGTAGCGTATCAGGCGGACGATGACTCTGGTATCAGTGATGTCGAGAGTATCATGACCTTAGGGAGCATCCAAGTCGCTATTGAGGTTGCGAGGGAAACCGGCCCAGGCGTGATGCGCAACGATCAGTTCAGCGACGACAAGAGAAATGAGACTCTCGTCATTGACAACGAGGCACTTCAAAGCTATGGCTCCGGCCAAATCCATGCAACTACGTATGTATACTCTTAGAGTTTCACGAATTTGGCTAACATGCTGCAGGTACACCAGAAAAGATAAAACTTTTGACATGGGATACATTGCTGTTGATAGTGAGGCGCACATCGGAAACTTCTTCTTCTACTATCAAGCTCCTCGTAAGCTACCCGAACTCTCCATGTAATGGCCTTACTGACTCTTACAGCTGCTTATAGGGCTGAATTCAACTTGCAGTCTAAATTCGAAGACCGTTGGGCCAATGCAATGGTTCGTTGATCTGGGAAGACAACGTGAATGTGAAAAGGGTTATCGGTTGTAGGTATTGGGCTTACTGTTAGAGCGGTGGATCTCATTGACTAAGCTGGTTACTGAGTTATCCGTTGTGTTTCCTTTTTTTTCTTTTGTCTTGTCTTGGAAGTTGTCTTGGTACTTGATAGAATAGATCTCATAACATGCCATAGAGGTTGGGTTTGTCGCGAGTCTTACAAATGCGATTACGTCGGTAACAGCTGCAGTTATGACTACACACGTGTGCAGTGTCACTTTCACGAAAGACTTAAGAAATGTCTAGTTGATCTCAAAACTGGTAATCTAAAGCATATGTCTGAACAATCTAAGTGCTTAGTCTCTGTGTAACTGTACCTCCATCCTTCCCCATCCATAACGCCTGAGAATGCCATGAACCTCCTATCACCAAGTATCATCAACAAACCAGCTTGACTCCATGGCCTTGGGCGAAAGGAATGGCATTGGGTCAATAGCCTTCGGAGTCTTTGTATCTTCCATATCAATGATGGCCTCCAGTTTCTCATATCTTCCCAAAAGCTCCTTACACATTCTCATCCTCTCACTCCATAAATACCGATCATGTGTCGACGTTGTCATCTCGGCGCCCATCATCATCGGTATTGTGATGGGGGCGGCTAAGCCTCCGGTCAAGAGTGTCAAGACTGCTGCACCAGCGCCCAAGCGCGTCCGGTTGAGTTCCTTGTTCCGACTGGCCTTTTCGACTCGCAGGTTGGAGAATTGATCGAAGAGCTTCTTGCATGTGTCCACTGAGGACGTGCCGACGAGGAGGAATGCGAAAATAATGGCAAAGTCAATATCGCTCCAGTAAATATTAACATCGTCCCATCCCTCACAAAGGGACTCGAAGCCTGTATTCAGGCGGTCAGGAATATTCTCAGGCCACGTAGAGGGGTTAATAACTTACATTTGTTGACCTTGTCAATGCTGTTGTGCTTTTCCACGTGTCCAATAAATTGTACTTTAGAGATACTTCGAATCCGATCTTCATCCCATTGTTCTCCTTGGCATGCTGGTTGTCCTGGCTGGTGATTCCAGTAGAGCCCTGTTGTGAACTTTTCCAGGACGGTCTTGCGGGAGTACCATATACTCTTGGGGACCAGACAAAGTGTCATTTGAATCTGGAAAGTAGACGATGGAAGAATGGCCGGAAGAGATGTTGTCTGCGTATGGTCCCAGGTGATTACTTCACCAATTTCTACAATGGTGTTGGTACCAAAATCGATGCCGGCGTCGTCGTTGATTAGTGGTGTTGTGACTAAGACCGCCACCCATTCATCTGGTTTCGGCACAGGCTTTGCTTTCTTCTCCTCCTGAACGGGGGACTCGACTCCGGATTGACCTAAAAACATATGTTAAACTCTGACTCTGCTTCGATGCCCAATCCAACTCACCGCCGCTAATCTGTGCCAAGGCCCAATCCACCACCATCAAAACCACGGCCCTCACCTCCGAAGACAAATGCCGAAACTTGATCCTCGCAACTGCCAACTGCTTATTCCCGAAACTCCGCATCTTGTCAAATGGAGGTGTGATCTGGGGAAAGTCAATGGGAACAAAATACTTGACCATGGCCGGCGCATTGTCCCATTTGTCGTTCAGCATGATGACCAGATCGAACCCTTTGGCCGTGAGCCAAGCTAGAAGAGGAATGACGGCGAGATTTCTGTAGAACTGTAGCCATTCTGGGCATAGGACGAAGAGGGTTGATGCGGCGGAGACGACGACGACGAGTTGTTGTTTTACAACGGCGAGATCGTGTCGCCGTTGGGGGAGCGGCCGGGGCGAACTGTCCATGCTCGCAAACTGTGAGGGATGGATTCGCGATAAGGTGGAAGAATTATGCTGAGGAAAAAAGTGAAAGACGATGATTTTGAGGTTGATGCCCGTTGGCATCTCGGGTATCAAGTTCAAGCCCCCCACTATCACCACATGGCGCACTTGGCCTCCAATCATTATCGTCCCCACATCCACTTTCATGCACTCATACGTGTCTGAGGACAACAAGCGAGAACCACGAAGAAGCGGTCAGTTCGTCACCACTTGCCTTCTTGATTACAAACAGACGCGGCAGCACTTTTCTTGTCGCGTTTTGGAATCAGTCCAGTATTCCTCTCATTTCAACAACAGAGGCCAGAGGAATCAACTATACATTTGTCAATTATATTCGCTGCTATTAACTATGCCTATTTATTTCTCCTAGGATAGAGGGATTCCATTACATTGACTTGCTGCATTCCGGAGATCCTCATTTCGGAGAACTGTACTGTTTTCAACGCGCGTCGGCATATCATACCGTGCGACACCCACCGAGGCCAATCTGAGACAAACAGCTCAGAGATTCGTGCTTCATGGTTTGATTTGGAGGCAAGAGGCTGCAATAATTACATACTTATCTTGTTTGGTGTTAGACCAGAAACAATACTGGATTAATTCAACATTCTCATCAAGAATCGCATCAAGTTCAACCTGCCTACCCTGTACTTTCCCTCCAAATCAGTACATTAAAAAACTAACAGTCACCAAAAAGTCTGTATAAACCATGTTAAGACTGGATCAGATCTATTCAGTAGTAGAGTAAATAGCATAGGCATGACTGTCTCTCCATAGGCATATGTTACCCAGACGCTAGGCAATGCCAACTTGTAAACGGGTTTTAACTCGATGCTAAGGGAAGGTTGTAGAAAGACATAACTCTCCGCTCGCCAATTAATCAGCCATCTCTAAAGGAAAGACGACAAAGTTCCTTGTGAAGCCTCTACAGTGCTTGGGTGCTGTTTCTTATAATAGGTCTTTAAATAGAAGAGAGTAAAACAGGATGATGGTGTAAAACTTTCCTGGCAACAGACTGGTTCTTTATCCATGAGCCAAGGCCCAAATCTGGTATTAAGCCATTGTGTAAAGGCTAGAGCGTTGTTTGTCCTCATGAACTTATCACAGCCTTTCTCAGCTGTAAGAGTCCAACAGAGACGTTGCTGGCTTGATCGTTCCATTACCCCGCTCTGATGATGGATGGGTGGTGATAATTCCCTGCCTTACGGGTGCTGTGGAGAAGCTGAGCTGAGGGGTAAGGGCTAACCTGTTCAGGTTAGGAAAGGTCTAATCGCGCTGTAGGGCTTAGTAAGTTTTAAGCTTTCGTGCCTGCAGTAGGCTGTCTTGGAGGCAATGTATCTTTTTTTCTGTATAAATGCATGGACCAACCTCAATCAGGTAGTTTAAGCGAGCTTGACGCCCGATATTGCATTAAGCGATTCTTTCAACACATCGCTCCATGACGACAGTTGACCACGGTAAATCGCTGGTGCGATATACATTATGGCAATTTCTCAAAGGCAAGTAGAGGCCGCTTTCTTATCACGTATTGAATTGACCTAATTTGATGGGAATAACACTGTTGTAATGTTAAATGAGCTCAATGCGTATTCTTTCAAAGGAAGTCCTACGCCTTCCTACGTTAATTTTACTGGCTTTTAAATACAATAACTTAACTCTCGATCGCTTGAACTAGAAGCATAATTACGCCCTTAACTGTTAGACTTGTCCGACCTGTGTGGACTATTTGTGCCATTCCCGCACTATGTAGACATAGCTTACCCTGTAGCAACTAACTAGGATCTTGCCGCATCACTGTTACATACCTTGACATAACTTTTAGTCATCTAGCAACAAGGACACACCTTTATGGATTAGTTGAATAAGCTGGACATTATTAGCGACAGAAGGAATAAGCCTGCTATGACAGGTATAGCAATTTTTCAACATTAGTCTGTTCAACCTGCCGTTACATTACTACCCAAAGCAAAAGTCTAGCTACCATCCTGCAACCCTACTACTAGGCTAACCTCAATCTTAAATTATTTTTTGGTTACAGAACCTTTCCCTATTAATAAACTAAGTCACCTACTCTACGCAACGCTTCTGTAAGCGGTCCAGGGAGCTTGAAGTTCTGGCACGTGATAGGCGGGAGAGGTATTTTTAGTCCCTCAGTAAATGCGGAGTTATTCCGCGCGCACGGAATGTGCCGTTTAAAGAGACTGATTCTTCATGCTAGGCTATGGTGCAGTATCAGTATGTCTACTTTCAGATAAAAGCACTGTTCACTATAGGGTTTTCTTTCTAAAAGAACAGTTTTAGTTGTAACGGCAGGTCTCACGTCAAAGGGCTTTGGAAAATGGTGAAACCCATGTCTGTTCATACACCAGCCAGTACTTGCTTAGAGATAAATCCCAGTTCTGTATAGAACAACCTTCAGAACACCTCAGCTTTAGTTAACTACTACACTTAACATCGATCTGGGTTAGGAGTTATGATTATTTCCGTGCTATTTGTATTTTGCTAAATGCGCGGTCTTATTTGCTTGAAGTGCTGGGGCTTGGGTTGCTGTAACTATAATCTAAATATTAGTATTGTCTTATTTTGTCGCTCTTTTATTCCATTATCCTTATAAATAGGTTTGCTTCATACACACCATGAATACATGGCTAAATGTCTTATCTTAATAGAACTATTCTGACACCTTTTATCTATCTAATATTTCTCATCCCTTCATCGACACAGTCAATAAATCCACCATCAGTACTCCGTAGTGAACAAACTCACAAAATTCAGCAGTGCCTGTGGACCTTTCTGGCGCTCACTCAAGTAGCCGATTGGTCAGCATACAAAATCAGATTCTGCAATTGGCCGAATGAGCGTAGCTTAGATCCACAAACCCTCCTCAATTTTGTGAACTTGTTTGGTCCTCTTGATTACACCAGACTCTGCGATGCTTGAGAATGATGCGCAATATATTAATCACCTCCTAGTCATATTATATCTACCCTCTACGTCTGCTAAACTACTCTAGTAATATTTTGCCTATTACGGAAGCTTGTTGCTTACCTGGAAAAAGACCGGTATTTATTTCCCCCAGAGCCATTTCCAAAGCCCCTTCTCATTCGCAGCCCTGCCCTGACGCCACTTCTCAATGATGGGCTGTCGCCATTTCGAAAGCCACTCTTGCATAACATCATCATAGGGATGTCGGCCCGCCATCAATGTCCTCCATTGGGCGCGGCTGGATCGTAAGCGCACGGCATCATACCGCCATTCAAGAGGATATTCCTCGTTTGTTTTCTCAGAAGCTGAGAGTGGGCAGAGGGTGAAGTAGTAGAGGTCGTATTCGGTCCAGATCGCGCCGGTGTCGTTTGGGTTGTCTTGGCGGAACCGCTGGAACTGTCGGCCTAGGAGATAGGGATCCATGTTGCAGTTCATGATGGTGTCGGATGGTAAGTTGGAAGGTTGAGAATTGGTTGGGTACTAAGGTTTCCCATCTTTATCACTCCCTGCGTAACTCTTGTTATTGTTGCGCCTGTTCATGAAATACGCGATGCATGTTTCTTTGTCTCTCATCAATTGTTCTGTGACAGTGCATTGAAAGACAGACGATGGATTTGAGGTTTGTGTTCGTTCGTGGATCAGCAATGGACATCAAGCTAGCTGTTTTAGCTAGACATTGTCAGAAAGATGAAAAGACCATGACATGTAAGCGGCTTTGATCGCAGACTCTGCCATTTCAACGATCCATATAGACATCACACACACCTTAAGGCCGCGGTATCCAAAAACGATCGAGAGTCAAGTTGCATTGTTGTATTTACCCCACGTAACCACTCAAGGCTTTAACATTCTCTCTGCTTGCAAGCGATCTTGCTCAGATAATTGTAAAATTGTGTAATCCAGTTTCGGTGCTGTTTGTTCTTCAGTCTTTATCTTCCCGTTTTTCTCATAGAATTCATCCATAACCTGTTTATAGTAATAACCTTTTTCCTTTACTAGGCTATGCCTTTGAAACCAGTTCGGTTCTGCTTGCTTGGGCTCTTCGTTGCTAACTTTCGTGTCGTCTTTCTTCTCAAGGATGCTTGCCAAGCCTGTGACTAGGACGGCGTAGAGCGTGCCACCGACGAGGATGCCGCCCAGGGTTTCACCTGCTTTTGGTGCTTTTGGCGCTTTTGGTGGCATGATGAGGGTCTTTGGAGGGGTCTCTTGGTTCAGTGGTTTCAGCGGTCGGAACCAGAGATTTTGGATGGTTTGTGATGAAGAGCAGAGTAAATGTCTTATTAAGACACGCTAGGACTATTGTGCGTGATGGCGATGTTGCTATTGACGTGACGGTGTGACTGATCAATTGAATGAAATGGTGGTGGGGTTTGAGCAAAGCAATTCTGAGACTTGCATGGAGGGAAAAGCTTGTCACTGGCTTGAAGGAACGGATCAACTACGCTTCCGATAAGTCGCATGACGTGGGCACAGAAATGTACGCGAAGTAAGCGCTAGATATCGGTCGAAAATAATAGAGCAGATCAGCATTTGAAGTAGGTGGGGCTAATCCAGCTTATTTTATCAAGAAGTCTGACCCTAACAGATATTTCTGTCCGCGTCGACCAGACACAAGGCGGGGGGGAGGGGGGCTGACTTGGGTACCATGCGCGTAATTGACTCACCCTGGACCGAATTGAATGTCGCATTTTACAACCAACGTCGACATGGAAACTGCTTGCACAAGGCGACTAATCTACAATCACGCAGATCTTATTTCTTTCAACTAGTATATGAAAATAACACAGATTCTTTTATTCTGCGTATGTTTTATATCATCTTCTATCAGGTGAATCAGAATACCAACCAATCGTGCGAGATCTAAGATCTTGCACCAGCTACTTAACGACTTGCAATGGGGCAATGGGCACAGGTAGCTCGCGTATTTCCCTTGAGACACTTAGCTCTAGTCTTTCCAGCTCTCTGATTGGAGAAAGGATTGCACGTGTTGCATAAATATGGATATCAACCTTAAAGGAATACCATACGCTATTGGACTAACTGAGGTTATCGACACTTCAGCTTTTATTGTCAAATCACTATGTACATCGCCATTCTCGATACTAGATACACAAAGCGAACATTTCTCTCACAAATCAACTCCCTTACCCACTCAACTTCTTGACAACAAAAGTCGTTCCAAGGTTCTGAGTCGCCGCATCATTCGGATACTGAAGGTGCTGAGCATTGATACCATACCCATGCGTCGTATCACAGACTCCATCACCCTAATCACATTAGTCATCTATCCAAAGTCCCAGATCCGATGTGAACTTACAAAGATGCAAACATCAAGCGTGCGAGAGATCCAGTTCTGGGGAATACCCCCTCCCCCAAACGCCTCAAGCCCATTAACATTCTTCGTCGTCGTGCCCCCATTGTTATCAACATTACACGCCAACCCGCTCTTATGCAACGGATCACCAATCAGAAACACCCCCTTGACAGCATCCCCAGCACTCCCCGTCAACTGCGACAGCGCATTCACCGTCGCCGCAGCGCCCTGGGAGTAACCCTCCAAGATGAAGCACTCACTAGGGTTTGACGCCAACACGCTGTTCACCTCGCGGATGATGTCCTGTGTGCCCTGCGCCGAGTTCTGGTCGTAGCCGGCGGGGTATACGGTGTTGTAGATCTTGCCGCCGGGGACTTGGGATGTGATTTGGGAGTTCATGGTGCGGAAGCCAGCGGAGGGACCTTGCATTTCGCCGGTGCCGCGGGTGTTGATTATAGTGTAGGATGTGCACTTTGCGGCTCTTGGGTTGGGAGCGGCGGCTGCGCAGCCTGTGAGGGCGAGGAAGGTGATGAATTGGGAAAGCATGGTGAAGACTTGGCTTGATTGTTGTTGAAGGTATGTGATGAATGCTGGGCAGGATTGGAACTGAAGGCTTTGCAGTCCGGATACTTATACTAAGTTCTCTTTGGTGATTTAAGCTCTCCGCCACAAGTCTTAACTAAAAGAGCACTATCATCTATGATCACTGCTATCATCCACCATCTCAAACAACTCCCTCGCAAGGATCCCCCAAGTTGTATTAGTCTCATACCCTCCGTTTCTCTAGAGCACTTCTTCGGCACACTCATCCGACCGCACGTGGCTGATCCCTCTCGGCACATCATCTCGTTTTGTCCCATTTCAATGCCGCGATGACTCCATATTTTCCCCTTTCTACAGTGGGGGCCAATTGTATTGGCTTAGCTACGGGACCGTGGTGTCGGGACTGACTCGTGTTTCAACTGACTCGCGATGCCTAACCGAAAACTACTCTCGCTAGCCGGAAACGGTGTCGATCATGGCTGTCTATGGGGGTTTGTTCCGGGATCGTCGGTGTCAGGCTCACCGGACGTAAAGTCAAAGCGCACCCCATAAAATGCTTAGCCCCGTGTTTTAGGTGCGAATAGTGAGTCGACTAGCTCGGCCCGACGATTCATACTCCAAAAGTCTCGAACAAGGCAGTTTTCAGATGAAGTCATTTGAGTTACGTTTGTTATCTTTGCGCTGGGGATGGAGCTCTCTGACATGTGCACACGGCAGATTATTTACCTATCACCCCTAATAATCCCCCTGATATACGTTATCGCTGGCTCCGTCTCTGACCAAGAGTACCACGACTGGCGAAAGATAAGCACTGCCTCCTCCCGCGAACCAGGAGAATAAATTCTCGGCACATCATATGCATACAGGTTCGGGTTCTCAATGCCCGGCCAGATATGTTTGTTGTCCTCTTTAACCATCTTGTACAACTGCAGCACCTGACGTTTCAGCTCAGCAATCAAGTCCTTGTAATCGTCTCGCGCAACGATATCCGCCCGCTGTAGAAGGATGTCGCTCATAGCCTCCTCCTGCAAATAATCATATGTCTCTTCCCCCGTTGCGTTGGGTTTCTTCAGCAAAAACCCCTGCAGCGATTCTAGATCCTTCATCAGACGGATCTTGATAAGCGTCAGGGCCAATTTGAAGGAAACGTCGTAGTATAATGGTTTCTCGATAACAGGCTCGAATGCATCTTCCCCCTCTAGATCAAGGTACGGCAAGCTCATGTCGCGCCAGTCATAGCTGGAGCCGCCTTTGACTGCATACCACTTGATGAAATCGTAGGCTTCTTGATCCCTTCCGAGCCTGAGATACAGCGCAGGAATTTGTGAGCGGACGCCAAGGTTGTCGCCTCGGTAGAGACGTAGCATCTCAAGAGATTCTAGCAGGGCAATCTCGAAGGCTTCTCCAGTGCGGACGTTTAGGATAGCACTGATGTAGTCATGTCGAGCTTGCATGTAGGGACGAGTACTTGAAGAACCAAAAAAGGCCTACAACATTGTCGAAAGGGTTGCCATCGGTATCGTCGCCGGGATTGGCGCGTAGGTTGGCCTCTTCTTGAGTGAGTTTGTCCTTGGTTTGCTTGATAGGAACGCATTAGACCTTGTACCTTGGCCGGTCTGTCTTTTGGTGCGGTTTGCCGCAGTACTTGACGGTTTGACAAGCTCCACAGCGGAGAAGGTTGGGGCTTTGAAAGCCAGCTGGACAAGGCGAATGGCTGCAGTGATTGTATGGAAGGCCAAGATTCATGCGTGGCATTTTGGGCAATTGTCTCTTTATTTCTAGTAGCCAGCCTCTCTCTGGGTATCTCAATGCTTGCTCTTTCGTACTGTTACAACCGTAATGATAAAGGGAGAGCTCGAGTGGAGTTACTCCTTTGCTATGACGAAAGAGGCTACACATGGAACATCGTTGTCCCGAATTCGACCCCGCAGTGTCCGTTGACAGCTTGAAATTTAAGACTGCCGCTTTCAGCGGCGGTGACTAAAATCTAAACAGCCAGTTTTATCTTAATAAAACTCAAATACACTTTAGCCGATGCTTAGAGCTATTTAAGCTGCGAGGGCCAATTTGGACTCTTTTCATATTGCACAATATCACAGCTCAGCAAGTTGTCTTAGTAAGCGCAGATTGAAAGCAACTGCCCAACTGATCCCCAGACTCTTCTCTCAACATTAGGCTTGCTCTTCGGAGCTCTTCGTAGTAAAACACGCACTCTTTGCGGAGGTGATCTTGGCCATGCTCAGGCCGCGCTTACTGTGCCTCATCAACAATTCAGTTCAAAACGCGGGGTAACGTTAGTAGAGCGGCATATACGACTGGGATTCTATGCATACTCTACCGTATTAAGACATCAGCAGATCACGGAACTGCCCATTCTGGGGTAACAAACCAGGAACACTGTTGCACTGGGCGAGTTCCCCGCGTAAAGTGCCATCCTGGGCCGTGGACCTGCCTGAAGGGAGCTACAACCCATCATCTGATGATGTCGATCGCCAACTCGAGGTTTAGTGAATGCAACCTTACGCGGGGATTTAGCTTTTGCTCGGCGCTCGAGCTAGACTTTCACATGGAACTCGCTTATCGGAGCGCAATTAACTCTATGTCTTTGGTTGTTTGGAATAAGCTTAAATACAATAGACTTACTTGTAGACTGTCGAAGATAGTTGCCACTTAAGCTTTATCGCCCGTGGTTCATCGATTGTCTCACCACCATGGTAGTTCTTCCATGCTTGGCCGCGTTGACCTTGGCCTTCGGGGCTAATGCTCTCACGTACAACACTTTCGACGGCCCCGGTTTCCCAGCCTGTCAGAACGTTTCGGCTGTTCATGACGCTACTAGTGTCAAAGACATCCAAAACACCGTTCAAAATGCCATCAAAGCCGGTCAGAGAGTTCGCGCCTCGGGAAAAGCACATATGTGGTATGACACAATGTGTTCCGATGACCCAAACACTGTCATCATTCGTACAGAGCAGGTCAACAAGATCTATGATCTAGACCTCGACGCTGGCACTGTGATGATCGAAGCTGGCGTGACATTCCTACAGCTCGCAGATTACCTGCATCAGCGCGGTGCGTCTGCGGGATATACCCTTGTCAATTGGAACATCACTCTCGCCGGGTGTGTAGCCATGGGCGCGCACAGGTCTTCTATTCGGGAGGATTCAATGGTTGCGGCTGGTGTTTTGGCTCTCGATATCATCGATGGCAACGGCGAGTTGAGACAATTGGAACGTGATGATAGTGATGAGTGGCTTGCTGCCTCGACATCCCTTGGTCTCCTCGGTGTCATTGTGAGAATGAAGTTCAAGATCTATCCTGACTTCAAGGTCTACGCCGATCAGAAGACGCTCGACGAGGCGGATGTTCTTGATGGGGATATCTATGGTATGATTTCGCCTTATGCCACAGCGAATCTTTGGGTGAGTACGCACCTATACCTATTGACTGAAGCTAAATGATAGTAGTGGTGGCCTCACAAGAAGAAATTCCACTGGCGATATTACGACGTCATTCCAACCGACAAGAGCGATCAAGAGGGTTTCCAGAATACTTTCTCAATCACCGCACTCGAAGCCGGCGCCATTACAGCTCTCTGGAACACCGGAAAAGGCGTCGCGCTTTCAAACCTCCTCGCCGAAGAGATCCTCTTCGGACAATGGGAAAACCCCAACTTTCGCGAAAAGACGACCAACGAGCCTATCACCAAATGGCCTGTCTATGGCTGGAACTACGACGTTCTCATCGGCGGTTTGTATCCCGACCAAAAACCAGTCTGGGAATACGGTATTCACGGTTATACCCTTGAACTTGCATTCCCCGTGACTCAAGCGAACGCAATGCTGAAGCGAGTTCGTCAACTCTTCGATAACGAGGCCAAGAAGCTCAAGTTTATGGCATCGACTTATAGAAGCGGCATCAACATCAAGTTCGGCAGACCATATTTCGATCTCCTCGGCCAGGTTACCTACGGTACATCCGACGGCGCTGATTGGGATAAAGGTGCCATTATGTTGGACTTCCCATCTTACAAGCCAAGCATCGGTGATGGACTGCGATACAATGAACCATTTTGTAAGTCCGGCTTCATGGATGGGTAGGGAGGTACAGCTGACAGATTGACAGATCACAAACTTGCGGAGACACTCATTGACGAATTCCCGTGTCGTCCGCATTGGACCAAGAATACAAGAGAGGTATTTGAGCGTTCTGCCAAGAATCTGGACCCTGATGTAAGTTTGTTTCCAGACGGTTGAGCCTAGGATGTTAATATGTGTTTGCAGCATATTGCTCGTTTCAAGGCAGTTCGAGAGAAGTTTGACCCAGATGGTATCTTTCGAAGTGTTGTTGGCGAGGCGATTGGTGTATATTGATGGCTTGCGGTCTGGATGAATGCCTCGTCCTGTGTGAGCTTAAGATCTAATTCTTTTCATTACCTGTTTATGCTTCCAATCTGGATGTAGAGACTGGGATTGGGGTTGTACCCATGCCACCGTCTCATTATAGCTTGATGTAGCCAAAAAGCAATTTTTTGCCCACTACCATGAGGATATTGCACGCACTAGGCCTCTACCTTCAAGTTTCGTCGATACGTTCGGGGATATCGAGTAAGACCTTATAGTATGCATATAGCTTGTAGGTACGAAGAAACGTTCCAATACACTCCTGAAACAGCCTGAATGCCCTTTAGCTTGGGTAAAGGAAATTGGGGACGCATCAATTTCGCATGTGCTCACAGTTTCTTACTAGCTGTTATTAGTTAAGAGTATTGTTAATCGGCATTATGTATGCTTCACGATTTGTAATTACGGAGTAGGTAATGTCATAATAATGATAATCCTATTGCTATCCCGCTGTTCTAAGTGCATCGCGCATTACTGTGCGGTTTGTTTGACCAATGATATTGGTTGCTTTCACAGCAGACCCACTTTCCTCGTCGTGGAAAAATGCATGTGGAGCCGGTTCACCTAGGTGTACTAGATACGGTCAGGCAACAGGTTCACGTCAACATCACAATGTCATGTAACTTATCGTCAAGAATTCAAGGAAACGCGAAGGTTTAAGAGACAAGCATCATTTCTGTAGGCTATAAAACTTTCTAAATACAAGGAGTGCAATATTGCTGCACAGAGGAATTCCAAAGCAGTATATCCTTTCCTGTAGGTTGGGGTCTCTCATCTTTGGGTATCGAAAAGCCATACGCCAGAATCCCGTTTCATACCGCCCACATGCCGCTTCGGACTGGCAGGTCTAGTAGGTGATTCCCTCTTTGGAGTTGATGTAGACAACCTTGGGTGGAGGGACGCCGTTGAAGGAAGTCGAGTAGTCAGGCCCATAGGCAGCAGGACCATAGACCCAGATGAGATGGTCCGGAGCAAGGACATCGGGAAGATTAACAGTCTTCTCCTTGCCGTTGGCGTCCTTTCCAAGGATGATATCAGAGCTGTCACAGCTGGCACCATACAGAACACAAGGCTTGGTCTTCTCAGAGGGAGCAGAGGTGTGCCACTCGAAGGAAATCTTGTTGGCCTCGTTCAGTCCGTGGAGAGTGCCGACGGAGAGAAAGACACGCGAGACGGAAGCACCGGCGGTGTGCTTGGAGACGTTGATGACATGGGTCTGAAGCCATCCAGCCTTGGAGATGAAAGCGCGGCCGGGCTCAGTCATCATGATCAGCTTGACCGGCCAGTCCGCAAAGACGGAGGAGAAAACGTCGATGGTAGGTTTGTTGTAGTCGGCGAACGAGGGGGCAGTCTTGGTCGAGATACCAGCCCATCCTCCACCAATGTTGGCGAGAGTCATGGTGATACCGAGTTCGGTCTTGACACGGTCAAAGACACCACGGAAGAGCTGCGCAAACTGGACGAAAGCGTCGGTAGAGAGGTTCTGGGTACCAGGATGGCCAGAGAGACCAATGAAGGTGAGGCCATGCGCCTGAGCTTCTTCGATGATAGTAAAGGCCATTTCGGGGTCGACACCGAACTTGGCAGAAAATGGCTTGTCGGAACCCTTTCCAGAACAGACAAGACGACAGAAAGGCTTAATCTCAGCGAGAATAGCGGCCAAATCGCAACCCTTACGCTTAGCAACACGCTTAGCTGCCTCGAGCATTCGATGGACCTGTGAGGTGCTATCAACAGCAAAATACTGGATACCAACTTCAATACCCCACTCAAGCTCATTGGTAGGAAGATTGCAGTTCCCAAGCGAGATACGAGCGGGATTGACACCACGGTCGATAAGGGGTTTGGCTTCGCCCTTGGAGGCACAGTCGAAACCACATCGGAGCTGGTCGTACACGTCAGTCACGGGCTTAGCGGCGCAGGCCTTGACAGCACCGAAGTGGACGACGTCGATGTTGGTGGTGGAAGGCATGGAGGCCATGAAGTCGCGGACGGTGTCTTTGACGGTTGCGACGTCGATGACGAAGAGGGGCTTTTCGCGGTCCTCGAGGGGGAGAGCGTTGTGCTGCTTGAAGGTATTTTGGATGCCGGTGGACATCTTGCTTGGGTAGATGATGGGTGTGGAGGGAGCCATGATGGGCAGTAAGATGGGATGAAAAGGAGATTGATCTTTGGAGAAGAGTACTGTAGGGAGGTTCTAGATGGTAAAAGTTGGATGATGTTTCTCGCATGGAAGTTGTTGACGAGATGCTCAAGTCGAAGAGTTTCTGTCCTGGATCAAAACATTATATATGGGAGTAGAGTATCCGCCCATTCTATTCTTTATCGCACTGGCAGTTCTTTTGTTCCAGTGGCACTCCATCTTGCTCATTGTTTCTGACTCAAAGGGTAGACCCGAACGGAGTCTGGCAGTGCCGGTGCAGTCTTGTTCGGCCCGCGACGCGTTGAACTCAACGTTCATGCGTTCAAAGCCTGTTCTCAGCTCAGCCGTTGTCAGTTCTTTTGTTCTGACAACGAACAGCTGCTCGCATTCAATTCCCCGATTCTGTAAGAGGACATGGAGTATGTTCGTATACCTGGCAAGAAATACTAAGATTATAAGTATCAAAGAAATACCAAAAGCTTGGATACAGTCCTTACGCACAACTGCAACTCAACCTCAAAGATAAGACTTTCATCTTAAGTTTGATACTGTTGCGCTTAGAACCCGCTGCGATGGAGCTGCCTAGAAGTCTCGACGTCTACAGAGACGACAATCTCATCATCCAGGACCATGACGGCATTTTCGCAGTCCCACGTCCTCTTCCATCTCTGCCTACAGACACGCTCGTCAAATGCATATTCGACGCCTACAGGAATAGCGTCAAGGTGCGCCTGATGGCTCTCACAGACATCACTCCTAGTCTCTGCGCAGTTTCTCCCATTGAGAGAATCCAAGCTGGTATGGTGGCTATGGTGGTTACTTCGGAAGTGGAGTACTACAAATTGCTCAGGAGCAACCCTTCAGACGGCGAGCCGCGGTCAGCCTCTTTGTCAATCTTTTCGATGTACAAGGATTCATTTGACTTGATTGAGAACGCTGGGACTGTTATTCTGGCTTGGAGATTCTATGGAGTCGATGATTCCCCCTTCATGGACCGTCAAGGTAAGGTGTTGCCTCTTCGAGCTAATACACACCCAGACCTATCTTATCCATCCCCGCAGTCTGCCCGGTCTCCACATGCTGAGAGTAACGATGCAGCTGAAATCAAGACTCTCAGACTTGAGCTTGGCCAGGCAAAAGCCGAGGCGCTGAACAACAGGATCCTCAAGGAGTACATGCAGGCGAAGTGGTTGACAACCATCTACGAGTACGAAGATCAAGTAAGTGAGAGACGCACCGCCGAGCTGATCAAGAAGTGTATCGCAAAGAGATTTGAGCAGGCACAGCAGAAACACGGGAAGCCGCAGAAGATTGTTAGGTTGGCTACGGAGAAGCATCTTGATAGCAAGGCGAAAGAAATGATGAAGGATAAGGACGAGGAAGCGACGAGACAGTTTACAAAGTATGACTATGAGGTTTTCCTCCGGACATTTTTCTCTGCTGTTAATGCGATTCAGAAGGATGAGGGGAAAGGGAACTAAGTAGTTGGCTTATAGAACAGCGACGTGCTGGGAAAGATCGTGAGGGCAAATTGCTGGCGGGGAAGATTGTATTCGAGCAGATAGTGGGGACCTGGGGATAAGACGGTATGTATCTTTGATAGCTAGCTGGCGTATTATTAGAAATTGTTGTCTTGGCTTGCGAGAATGGAAATTGAATATCATTACTTGAGAATGAGTTTGTTCTATTGACGGCGAGGAGAGCTTTGTAAAGCGTGAAATTGCTGACAAATAAATCGATTAAGAAGAAAGATAAAATCTGTTGGTTACTTTCTTCGACCCCAACTTGTTCCTCTCCACTTCTCAACCGCCCAGGCTCTCTACCCCTCTACAACATAACAAGATGGATGTGATTTCAGGTGACACAGTGCCATCGCCCTGGAGTGTGCTTGAATTCACTTTCAGTAGCCAGGACACTGACTCGGAGTTTGTGGTAATGTGCAACTACCGCCAGTTTATTATTTCCGCCTCCGCAGACAGCTTCTCCCAGTCACCGGCCTTGAAAAATAAATATCTGTTCTTTTTGAAAGTAGCCGATAACTACGAGCTCGATGGGTTTACTCTTGAAGACTTTTACGACTGGATTATCGAACCGCTTCTGCCTGAATTTAGACAGCTCCCAGAGATCACTTCAACCTTAACGCTACACCACTTTCTCTTCCCTGAGACACAGAGATATGACATCCAAGGGGATGGAGATCAGCTAGTCGCTATTCCGTCTAACGACAACAGTGAGATAATCCCCATATTCGGCATCCAACTACCAGAAGAGTCTTGCACGCCTTGGCCTTACTATGACCCGAAGGACATTCAACTGCCTGAAAAGAGGAACATCCACGGGCCGCCATCATACAGACCATCCAGAGTTCTTTTAGGGGATGGAAAAAGCGCATTTTTCAAGCCTATGAGACACGGAGACAAGAAATCATTCATCAACGAGATTGATAAATACAAGGAAATACGCGACGCCCACTTGCCTGAATCGCTTCGAATCTCACGCATCATTGGCCTAGTACGAGATAACACTGGTCGAGCTTTCGGCCTGCTCTTGAATTACATCGATTGCGGTCATAAGACTTTGCTCTGCGCGGCAAAACAGGATATGTCGACGGAGCTCAGAGAGAGATGGGCTCAGCAGGTCAACGACACTGTCCGGCAACTTCATGCAGCTGGTATTGTTTGGGGCGATGCAAAGCCAGACAATGTACTTGTTGACCAAAAGAATGACGCGTGGTTGATTGATTTTGGGGGAGGGTATACCAACGGTTGGGTGTCTAAGGAGCTGTCGGGAACTGTGGAGGGGGACTTAGAGGGATTGAGGAAGATAAACGAGTTTTTGCTAAATGGAAGTCTGTGAGCCGCAGGTTGCGAGACCATGGTGTTGGTACAGCAGTTAGAATGGATTTATTACAGCAGACGATTAAGAAATGCCATACAAGATCGGGCACGGAGAGACGAGAAGAGCGGATAGGACGAGACTTAGGATGACTCACTTCATCCTAATAGTTTCGCTATTTGAGGTAAATTACTCTTTCAATCAGTTGGCAACAATCGGAGTCGGATGGTTATGTTTCGCGAATGCGGGGTTCGAGACCAGCAATTGGTCAAGTGGTAACCCGTCAGCACTAACCGCAATACAACTCTGACAATCTCACCATGGATAACTGCTGCCTTGGTACGCATCCATAAAACCCGAAATCTTCATGGAATCATATAAAAACGCCATCTCCGCCTTGAAAACGCTAGGGTGAGTCCCATAAGCTTCGCTCAAACTACAACACCATGCCGGCCATTGAACGCGGCTGGATCACCTTCTTCGTCGACCGCGTCTTCGGCTGGTGGTCCGGCTTACCCGGAGAAACAAGCAGCTACACAACAGAATTCATCCAAATCCCCATCGACGATGTAAAACTCGCTGCAAATCTCTACCAACCAACCACTCCCCCTCTTGGCACCATTCTCATCCGCACATCCTACGGCATCGCACCGCTCATGGCTCTGGGAAACGCACGTATGTTTGCTTCACGAGGATATCAGGTCCTCCTCGCCGCCTGCAGAGGCACAGATCCCTCCGACGGTCAAGAAATCGTACCCGCAGTCCATGAAGCACACGATGGTCTTGCGACTGTTGCGTGGATGCGCGAACAGCCGTGGTATACTGGATCTTTCGCTACGTATGGAGGATCATACCTTGGGCATACGCAGTGGGCTATTCTGACAGATCCACCGCCGGACATGAAAGCCGCTGTTATTAGTACTGGCCCAGTCGACTTTGGTGCTTTTACCTGGGGTACTGGGGCGATGGAAACACATATGATTGCCTGGGCGGCGTTGATGACTGCTTCGAAGCGGGGGATAACTCCTGGTTTGCCGTATATCAGGAAATTGCCGAAAACACTGCAGCCTGTTTATGATTCTCTGCCTTTAATGGATGGTATAAAGGAGCATTTGCAGAATAAGGAGCCGCCTTGGTTGGAAGAGTTGATCAGTCAACCTGATACATCGACTCCGTTTTGGTCACGGGCTAATCAGAGTGCTGCACTGGACAAGGCCAAGATTCCAATTTTGCAGTCTACAGGCTGGAACGATAGCATTCTCCCAATGGTTCTGAACCAGCACCGTGTTCTAGTGGAACAAGGAACACCGGCTTTTCTGACCATCGGTCCATGGTCACATCTTGGCTCACAACAAGGACCAACATTGGCCGAGGCCTTAAAGTTCTTTGATCACTATCTCGCCGATCGCGGCACCGCTCCTAGAACATCCTCATGTCGAGTCTTCGTTACAGGATTGAATGAATGGCGAGATTTGGCCAGCTGGCCACCGCTCACTTCGTCCACGCAAAACTTCTACCTATCCCCCCAAACCCTGAGCAAGGAACAACCTGGGCAGACATGGAACTCAAGCTTTACATTCAACCCCAGTTACGCGACTCCCCCTATTGGTATGCCCCGACCTTTCGATGATGTCCAGCCTGCAAACTACAACGACACCGAGCTCGCACAGCGCTCAGACGTTGCAGTCTTCGATTCCCCAACGCTCGAAAGTGATATAGAGGTCTGCGGCAAACCATTGATTGAACTTCATCATACCACCGACAATCCACACGCCGATATCCTAGTTCGACTTAGCGAAGTGGACAGCAGGGGAAAGTCTAGACGTATAAGTGATGTTTATAAGCGACTTGATCCTGCGAGAGGTCCGGAGCCGCTGAGTCTTGCGTTGGTGGACTGCGCGCATGTTTTCTGCAAGGGGAGCAAGATCCGTGTGGTCATCGCTGGTGGTGCACATCCAGCTTATTTGCGTAATCTGGGAACAGGGGAGAATCAGGCATATGAGGCAAGGACCGAACCGACAGTTCATACGATTTACCATTCTAAAGACGCTGTGTCGAGATTAACTCTTCCTGTCACAGGTTGAAAGTAGCGGTTATGGTCCGGCTGGGAAACTGAGGTGAGGAGCAGCTCACGCAGACTATCCGTAAAATGCTACAGATGGCTATGTCACCATGATTCTGTATTTGTATTTATTAGGCTCAAGCCATCATCATACTCTCCACAAGACGCACTTTTGTATCAGCGCCAGAAATGTATCCCGGTGGCCCCTAAATAATCCTCTATCGATGGAGAATGTTTGGTCTTGCGCAGGTCTTACTGTGGCATCAGGTAGTTCCTAGACATTTAAAAAATTAGTAACTCAGATCCTCAACTGTTCTTGGGTCTCTGTATTTCAACACGACACAAGGTACAATAACAGAGATCACACAAGCAGTAACAGTTTTGTGAACACAGCATTCATAAATACAGGGCACATTCATCACTTTAATCAGCATACGATTTACTTTTTTAGTTTTTAATTTTTTTTTGTATTTTGTTATTTTCTAGGTTAAGATGTATTTCCTCCACAGCCAGTGCCTTTTTTTGTTGTGTTCTTTTTTGGTCAGGTTTTCTATTTTTCGTCTTTTTTTGGTGTTTTCGTTTTATCGTATCCACTTGTTGTTCATACCTGCACTTGTATCAGGTCTTCTCCGAATGTGCACCATCTTCTGATGGCTCTCGTGTTGGTTTCTTTTTTTTTTGTCGGGTTTTTTTAGTTTTCACTTGTTTTTGTGCTTTCTTTTCGTTTTCTTGTATCAACTCGTCATTCCTGCGTGCATTCCTATTGGGTCTTTGCCCAAGCTTCAGCAGTCTTTGGTTCTTGATACAGTGTCGCGGTCATATGCCGATAGCATACTAGCAACCCGTATTTAGTTGAATGGTGGGTTAGGGGTGGGGTAAGAGATGCCGCTTCGAATGGCATCGCAGTACACAGAGTACTCGTACTGGCAGTCATCGCATTGCGTCCAATTCGCGCGATAAGTCTCAGTTCGATACTCAGGGTATGGATGGTAATTTCTGCCACCAAGCCGTGCCGCAGTGCATTTCTTGTCCTCGACGGTGTTTCCGAGATACTTGCCGCAGCGTTTGCAGTAGAGATTGATGGTAATGATGGAGCACATAGTTGCGACAACAACAGAACAGTGGTAGTAGTTAACGAAGGAGAAGGTAGTTCACCGAGAGTGATAGCAAGTAATGAAGGAAGGGGCTGTTGGTAGTAGAGTGGTTCTTGGTTGTGAAGTAGGTGGGTTTTGGCGGAAGGGTAGAGTGTTGGTTGATGGGAAGGAAAGAAGAGAAAGAGGAAACGTGGAGGCTCGGAATCGAATATAAAGGAGGGATTTTGAGATACCACTGTCAACTGTAGATGGCCATACCACTGGCAGAGGAGACAGTGAGTGCGATCATGAGATGGTCAACAGAGGCTGCCAGCGCCATACAGCTGTGGTTACCATGGAGAGGACTGCATGTTGACGTGAACATTAATAGGTCGACAGCACCGGCCATAACTGCGTGTACGGGCAAACCTCGACAGCTGGGCTTATTTGGGTGTAATGGTCGCTGTTGTCAAGGTTATCAATAGGCACACTGGCCAGTCATTGAGCAGCCTTCGATAATGCTTCGCGGCTGTCCCAAGTATCATAAAAGTCCCGGAAGAGGTTCTAGCACGAGGTTGCAGGTCATCTCTATATGATGAGAGTTGGCATTGACTACTGCAAAACTCAACTGATACTCTTCTCTTCTATGCCCTCCTGAGTAGTTGCGCCACTACCTTGACCAAAGCTTGATCGAGTTCGCTTTGAATAGTGGAGTTGCTCCCATGATATTGGTTTGAAGAATACTCTTTCTCTATCTGTCAAACTCGCGGACACGGTTCCAGATCAAAAGCTACATGCCACTGAAACCACCAGCACATCGGCTCTCTGATCACGAATGTGATATCATCTGTCGAAGTTCCGAGGTCCGACAAAAGGTTGATTCCCAGTCCGCAGTGAAACACTTCTTTGATCGATCATGCTTCATACGCGCAACCTCCCACGTCAGCCTTTCCGACACTGAGTCGCACATAGCCATGCCACTTACCGTTAACAACAGCATGACTACGTTGTCTGCAACTGAGCTTCCTCATGTCGCTTCACTTCAATGATGAGTATGAGTGATCTTCAGGTGAGTCAACGCTCTGCACATCACATTCAAGCTGCAACCGAGTATATAAAGCTCGCTCGCCCCCGCAATGTTACCCTCTCCACACAAACTCGACTACTCTCTCACACATCTCAAGCTTCTACGTCTTTAAACTCACAATATTTAAAACAAACACGCTCTACAACATGTCTCAACCTCAACCTAAGCCCCGTCCCAAGCCCCGACCTCGACCTCCTCTTGCTCCCGATCGTTCTGATACCCAGCCGCAATCTTGACCGCGGCCCAATTCTTAACCTAGACCCCGACCTTTTACTTTGCCCAAGCCGCAGGCCAATTGGGTGCCCATGTAAAAGGCAGTATGAACACTGGACCAGATTGGAGGACGGTGAGGAATGTCGTGATGCTTAGGGTGGTATATCAACAGGGAGGTGATATTGGAAACATCCATAGCTAGGAAATAATAATGTCGCATCATTAAACACCAGACTTTCTCAAGTGTATGAAGCTGTGCTTAGTGAAGAAATGATTCAAATTTAGAGAGGGATACCCCTTCCTATTTGTGAGGTACAACGAGGAAAAGAAGTAGTTAGTTCCACAAGGAAATTAGAAAGGGAATAAAGTGAATTTAACTAGCCGTTTGCCTATCGACTTTGCTCAATCAACTCCTGTTAGGCTCATTTATTCCGTTGTCACGCCGCTACTTGTTATTGCTCAGTGAGTCGCTTTGATATCATTGTCACCTTTCATTTCCATATAGCCGCCATAACCAACATATCTTCATCTATTCTTTCTCCAAGGTTTTCATTTAGGTCTAAGAGTACTGGTCCAACAACAATAATCTGTCTACCGACAGCGTGCTTATCCTACGTCCCGTTTAATAGTTTGCCATTTTCGGCTCTGAAATGTTACCTAGCGTGCCATTTCCAAGAGACTGCCGGTCTCGGGCGACTGTTCGCTGTCCTCACGATCATACATCTGCGCGTCTTGTCTCAAGAGTCTTGGAACAGCTTCTCGGCTATTGCGCAGACGTCTTCGCTCTGAAGTCGATGTACAGGGCACTACAGCACCTTGTCGGATCAGGCCAGGTCTCTTGGCTCGAAGCGGGCTTCTTTTGGGAACGCTTGACCCCTGATGCTCGAGACCCATCTTGTCCAACTCAAGGTTGAGACTTTGTTCCATGGCCGAAAGCATCTTGGCCTCGACGTCTTTAAGCTCCCGTCTTTAAGCTCCCGTCTTTCACGCTGCAAGTTCTTTTCAAGGGTCTCTGACATGAGCGCACTATATGTTTCGATTAGTGCATCTTTTTCCGCCAAGATCTTTAACAGCCCTTCGTGATCCGCAGTCATTCCGTCCATCCGAGCTTCCAGCTTCTGAACAAGGTCTTTGCTCTCCGAAAGACTTTCCTTCAACTCCTTACATTCCGCTTCGAGAGTTAGGCACTGCCTAATCCCTTGCCGGATGAGCTCGGAGCTCCTCTGTGACTCTCTCCTACCGATGTCCGCCATTTTGACCTGTGAAACCTTGGTGTTATTGCTGAGGCTGATGTGTTAGTATGGGTCTCTGAGTTGTATGTGTCCGAGTGAGATTCTGCTTCAGTGTCGGAAACGTTCTTACCTTTGGGATTTGTGGTGATTTGAATGTTGGTCAGAGTCAGCGGTATATTTATACCCCAGAACCTATACAAGGCTGTTCTGAAAAACGATCACTATCATGCTTCTGATACTCGTATCCCATGTTAGAGATCATGCACTTTGTCTCTGTTCAGAGAACTCGCTGTGGAATCATTGATAGTCCGTTTGAGGGAAAGGTGTGCTCTTTGTTTTTTACTGACCATTGTTAACTGCGAATACCTGTTGGCAGCTCACAGTTCACCTGGGCTTGTTCTCGTGTGTTCATTATTGTAAACAGTTATTCACCAAAACGCATAGACTAGCTGTTCGTCGTTCTCTGACCACCGACTTTAAGAAGATGAATGTGGATGGTAAGAGGGGTGAAAATATATCATTGTCTGTGTTTGCAGACCATACCGGGGGGACGGTGGCTGAAATATACAGGCTTGGTAGAGGCCTAGGTATAGCCTCTACATGCAATGTGCCAATGCACAAAGGGTGGCTTACTGTGAGCAGCAACTTCTGTTTCCATATTTTATGCGAAGCGCCCTCTATGAATAGTGTATGCATTGAAATCTTCGTTGATCCGACCGGGAATGACGATGTCATTAAGTGTGGCGCAAAGAATCTATTGGATGTCGCTGCAGGGGCCAACATCCAGGGGGGCGGCTGGTCACTTTATTGTGTAATATTCTAATGGCGAGGATCGGTAGGTCATAGAGTAGCAACTTCTGATATAAGATTGACTCTAAATGTTGGTCATGTCGTAGGCGATCTAGATTCTCTGCTGGACATAAACACATAGCGGGGGCCGAGACATCAACACAACGACAAACCTTCCTCAACCAACTCCGAACGTAAAAGGCGTCACACGAACCCGCCGCCATTGCTGCCAAGATTAACAAGTTTAAGTGGCGTTCAGCAGCTGAGTATGGTGGTACTAGTCACTTCGCTTAGCCTTAGGAAGAGCGCTAGTCCCTACCGTTTCCTGAGCTGAACGGCGCTACATTAGAGTAACATGCTCTGAATAGGATGACAATACAACATGAAGTACTTACTTGTATAGCTGTGAATGAGCGGCTTCCGGTTCAATCCGGGACACCACAACAAGTCCCCGGTTAGGATACAGGCCGTCCGTGAACTTTGCCTCATCTGTCAGCCGCACTGCGGAAGTGGGGCTAGTACTGTACTGCTCATTGGTCCACTAACCCACCTGTCAGATCGATATCTGATAGAGACGGCTTGAGATGAGCCACCTCATACTACTGTCTTAGTATTGCGAGCCGTTGACATGAGAAAGAAACGAAATGTAGTATCTCACTTTACCAAAGGAGTCTCCCCCCCTCGCAATCTGGACCAAAATCACACAATACGTTCTTTGAGTCTGTCTCTGAACGTGACAATCCATTATAGGCTGGACCTCTCCAATGAAGCAATTTTCCCAGCACTTGAGCTTTGGTGTTCCCGTTTCTCCGGCTGTCGGAGTGGGTATATGGCCCGCGATCTCACCCTCAAGCCGCTCTCCCGCTTGTTTTGTCCTGTTTCGTAAGCAATCCACGCTAATGCGTCCATTCCGCAATGCTCACCCCCGTAGTGCGCGATCGACGGCCTAGCTATTGACCTTGCCAAGCAATTTCACTGGAATAAATGCATAGCAGGCACGGCAGAGTGACAGGGGTAGAGAGGCCACCAAACAACAGACAACTGAAGAAACGAAGACAGTGAATTGGCATCCGTTGAACTGCTTGATTTACGGTTATTTCGCGCTCGACTCCAATTCGTCAAGTAGCCCATATTTTTAAGGATTAAAATCCGAGCGTACTTTACTTTCTCGGCAGCAGCTCTGGTCTTGACATATAGAACCAAGATCCTATTGGGTATACCATGGCAGAGATGTAAGGTGGCTTGGCCACGATGATATATCACTTTTCTACAGCCTAGAGACCAGAGAAGAGGAGACAACAGGGAACGTCTCCTCTTTTGCTTACCTTGTCTCTTCAAGGGGTTTTGAAGGCTCCCTCCAGTGACAGCTTTCTCAACTTCCCTTCCTCCTCTCATTCTCACTTCTGGTCCAACTTGAAGGCTAAGTGAGAGAACAGACTTGTACATGCAGCATCTCTTAACTTATCATGATCTTTTAGATCACTCTTTATACCTTTAAACTGTCAACCAAGAGTCTACTATATCAATCATGTCAGATTCAGACATCGAGATGCCCTCGTACCCCGAAACTCCACCTCACACCACCCAAACTATCCCAGATTCCCCCAAAACAGCAGATGAGGGTGATGGTGACTCTCCCTCTCCCAGAAAGGGATTTGGAAAACCTCCCAAATCGCGCCCCATTCGTGCTCACCGTCCACGAGCTGCTTCGTCATCAACTCTGCCCTTCAGCGGTCACTTTTCTACGCCTCAGCATCCCGGACAACAAGTCACTGACATTCCTTCCTACCGAGTTGAGAAGCGTCGCCCTGCCGTGAGCGGGCATCAGCGAGCAGAGAGCTTCGAACACTACCTATCTTCTACCAGACGCCTTACGCGCCGCAACCCAAGCAACGATGAAATCACCACGGTCGGCTTTGCCAACGGCTTACTCCCTGGCCGAGGACAAGCCCTCGCACCCACTTCTGGAAGCGTGCTGCGTGAATCGCCTCCGCTGCCCCGACTTCAGGTTATGGAAGAGCTGGGGAAGGGTGTTGAGGATCTCCAGATGACATCACAAGGAAGGTCTGGTGGGCCTCGTCACGGTGTGGCATTTGCAACCCGTGCTACCCAGATCTCATCCCGACGTCCATGCAAAGCGCCCGAGGAAGATGCGTCACCCATCGTACCGGCCTGTCACTGGTCTGATGAATCTGACTAGCGCACCGTCTTGTTCCTGGCAGTTGCTGTGAGTCGCTTGTCTTAGATATCATACTAAGGAGGGACTGATCAATTAAATAGACGGTTGGTATTGTGGCGGGAATGTAGAATCACGGCTTCTAGGTCTGAAGGAGGTTAGTGATGATAAAAGAAACTTACAAACCATGGTATATTCAACCAAAGGAGTAAGCAAGGGAGATCTGAAAGTCACTAATAAATGGACATTTAACTGTATTCTACTACATAGACAGCTTAACGCAATTATATTATAATGGCTTATCTCTTCTCCTATGGAGTACAAATACAGTCACCCGTTATGTTAACCACTAGTGTTTGCCAGAATTAGGGAGTCAGGTGGAGGCCGACCAGGAGTGTACGGGTCATAGATTCCCCAACACCGTCCGTCTAAACCTCTATTTTGCATACTCTCCTTGTAGTTAGTGTTTTAATTAAGAAGCTTCAGCATTTCATCAAAAACTCACTCTGGCAATTTTCGACCACCAAGCAGGAATAAGTATGCTGGAATCATTCAAGGGCGCAGGCTAGCAAAGTAACGAGCTTTAAGTAAGCAGAAATATGCTCAGCTGTATTGTCCATGACATCGCTTGATCGAGATAGAAGACGAGAAACAATATTTCGAAGATAGAGGCCGATCACAGATTCACGTGTTATTAGATCATAATAAGTCGCAGCCTTTAGCGCATATTCAGAGGACAACGTGCCTTTGTGTCGATTCGATGTCCCTTGTTCAGGAGTATCGTGTGAGGCGCGTGCTGTAAGCATCAGTGGCGGTTTCTATCAACTCAAAATAACACTCTTATCAAATCAGTTCAGGCAGTATACCGGCTGCCTAACACATATCACTGCTGCCACATATCAGTATTCTGATGGATGAGGACCAGGCCATGTATTTCCCTGGGTACTCCTCTCTTGTTCGAGCTTCGAAACACATGCTGGACAGTACGAGGGCGATTGGAGATCCTTAGGTTTCCCGAGGTATACGCGAATTCGAAGAGAATGAATGTCAGCCGACAAACCATTGGGGACGTTGCATCAAGATCGGAATAGAGTTGCCGAACACCACTAACATGACCTTGCACTTTTACAGACACAGAGGGGGAAATGAATGTGATTAGCGGACCTTATTACCCCGTACCCCGCCAATTTGTCCCCATGGGCAATTGGAAAGCTAATTGTGAATAGGGAACCCCCAATGCGCGATCTCGAGACAAATCTGGGATGGCTTCTGGTTGTTCGGGCTAGCGTGACACTATCTCCGGTCCGTCAGACCAGATCTCGACTAAGCTTGAGTGATGGGTGGTAGAGTTTGGGGAAGTCTGGGGTAATATTGGGGGTGGATTACGGTTCTTTTACTTTGTCTTTTACGCTACAGGAGCCTTTATCCAAATTGGGATGGTTTGGTGCACGCAAGGAGAGAATTACAGGTCTCCGCCGGGCTGGTGCGTCAAAGTTCAGATGAATCAGATCGAAACAGGTGACCGGGTAATAGATGAATGACAGACGTTACAGGGACTCTAGAACATTGGTCCATATTTCAAGTTTCATGATAATTGAAGATTGGGCGGACTCGGAATGAAAGGTCCCGAACCGCCGCATCTTAGGGACCAGCATTAGCCAGAGAGGCAACATGGCAGACATAGAGAAACTGATCTGAGAAACAGTCACTAATGCATCGAATCATTCCGAGAAACACGAGTCAGTCACTTACAGCAAATTTCAGGATAGGTAATGGCTCCTTGGCGAAACACTTTAACCCGTTTAGGCAATCCAATGCATTATCCCACGAATCACACAACAGCCTAACGACCTTGAAGTGCCGTACTGCCGAGAACTCGTGGGACGACCATGCCTGTAAATATTTCCGACGTGGAGAATTCCCCATTATAGCGCGACTTGCATGTTTCGAGCGTGCCGTATACCCAGAAGTGCCGACGCCGATTTGGACATGCTGGGTTAGGGGTATGGTGAGTGGAATGGGAATGACTACGTTTTGGCACGATGAGACGGAATTGGAATATTCCTTCAATGGGACCGGGGAATGGAATTGCAGTTAGGGAAAATAGATGATGATGTATAAAACATGATCTTGTGCCAGCTCGACATAGGGTCTGAATTGATTCAACGGCAAGCACTTCAACAGCTCTTTACATCATCTTGTCTTCATCTCACACGAATATCACAATGGTTCGAAACATCGCTCTCGCGGCTTTGCTCCCAGCGGCCTTGGCTCTGCCTTCAAGCTCTGTAAGCCAAACAGACCTTTCAACAACCATTCAATCACTAATAAACCGAAATACAGCTCCAGGAACGAGATGCCTGCACCGTGACTGCCTACTCTGGCCTCGCCACCGCTGTCTCATCTTGCACAAACATTGTGCTCAACGGCTTCCAAGTCCCGACTGGCAAGCAACTTGATCTTTCCAAGCTCAAGGCTGGTTCAACTGTTACCTTCAAGGGCACAACTGTAAGCAACTTCCTTCGTGTATCTGAGGTCTACTGAAGCTGAATGTCTTAGACCTTTGCCACCACTGCCGATAACGACTTTGATCCTATCGTCATTAGTGGAAGTGGCATCACCATCACTGGTGCATCTGGCCATGTCATCGATGGCAATGGTCAAGCGTACTGGGATGGCCAAGGTTCTAACAACGCGGACAACCCGAAGTATTTTCCCCCAAATACCTGTTGCAGAGGCTATACTGACCTTATAAAGGCCCGACCACTTCATCGTTGTTAAGAAGGTTACCGGTACCTCAAAGATTACAAACCTCAACATCCAGAACTGGCCCGTTCACTGCTTCGACATCACCGGCAGTTCAGATTTGACCATTTCAGGGCTCATTCTCGATAACAGAGCTGGCGACAAGCCCAATTCCAAGAGCGGCGGCTTGCCCGCTGCGCATAACAGCGATGGTTTCGACATCTCGTCCTGTGACCACGTTACGCTGGATAACAACCATGTTTATAACCAGGATGATTGTGTTGCTGTCACTTCTGGTACCAACATCGTCGTTTCGAACATGTACTGCTCCGGTGGTCATGGTCTCAGCATCGGTTCTGTCGGCGGAAAGAGCAGCAATGTCGTTGACGGTGTTCAGTTCTTGAACTCACAGATTGTGAACAGCGAGAATGGATGCCGCATCAAGTCCAACTCTGGCACAACTGGCACGGTTAGTAAACACCCAACTCGACCTATCATCTGGCTGAACTAACTGAACATCAGATCAACAACGTTACCTACCAAAACATTGCTCTTACCAACATCAGCAAGTACGGTGTTGATGTCCAGCAGGACTACCTCAACGGCGGCCCTACTGGAAAGCCCACCAACGGAGTCAAGATCAGCAACATCAAATTCACCAAGGTCACTGGCACGGTGGCTAGCTCAGCCCAGAACTGGTATATTCTGTGTGGCGATGGTAGCTGCTCTGGATTTACCTTCTCAGGCAACGCCATTACCGGCGGTGGCAAGACTAGCAGCTGCAACTATCCTACCAACACCTGCCCTAGCTAGGTCAAAGTCGGAAGGATTTCATTCTCTAGCCATGAAGCTGAAGCCCAGGTAAAGAGGGGATATACTGTTTTGTTGGATTGCAGCGGCGGACACCTGCGAGCTTGGGTCTATAGTTAGCATACTTATTTGAGTAGCGAATCCTATGTATTGAAGCATTCTATTGAGTCTGCATCCGTCTATGCTTGAGAGATGTCTACGAGGTGAGTGTTATCGAATTAGCCTGCCACTAGTGAAAGGCCGTTGATATAGTCTTGTGCATGTCTCCCTCTAAGGTTGATGACCCGACCATCACCACATAGAGTATACGTGTTAATTGAAGGTGTGACGATTTATCCACTGGTCCTAACGCTCTGATTAACCTTGCCTGTCTACGGTGGAAACCACTGAGTTGTGGTCCTAAGACAGTCTCGTCGGTGCGGGTCTGTTCGCTTAACTGGAAAGAGACTTTTCTAGTAGATGCATTGATGAAACATTTCGGGAAGGGCGTAACAAAGGGACAAAGATAGATTTTTTTTATCCCGACATTGTGCTGTTGCTATGATCATGTAGATCCAGAAAGTGGAATTGATGGAAATGATAAGGTAGGTCGCAGGGTCACCGGTTGACAAGCATACACTTCTCGTAAAGGAATCTCAATTTGCGTATGGAAGAATCTAAGTACAGAGTCCTTCCCTTGCGTTCGTCGAAACTACTGAATATCAGTCAGTCCGTCTCAAGATGCTATCGCAAGGGCATGTCGTTTCCCAACAGTTAACAAAGACCAGGCAAGATTCATCGGCCTGTCTGGTAAAGTGAATCTCCTTGAGATGCCCTGAAATACTCACAACGTTTGCACTAAGATTGGCAAATCTTAGGTAAATACAATAAGCCCCCCTAAACTCCTCCTAACCTTTTGTCAATCTTGGGCAAGTCTTCTAAGTCACCCTAAGCTTTTCATAAGCTTATCGTAGGAGACGTGTATCTACTTAGGTAGCTTTAGATCATAGCCTTCTTTCTTGACTTCGTCCAAAAGCCACTGCATAGGCGCCGCATAGGTCACATCATAGCCGTAGATATAGTCCTGACTTTTCAAGCCAGCGGTAATCATTCCACCGATTCGCCCCTCAGGGTCGAAGACACAGGCGCCTGAGTCACCTGCGCCAGAGAATGCCTCGCCGTTCGTTCCAATAATACACCATTCACTAGAGATAATATCCCCGGTGTCAGAAGCGCAGCGAGTGACAGAGTCAATTCCATTAGCAATTCCGATGGTGAATTTAGTTTTGAGGCCGTGTTTTATGACGAAGAGTGTTTCGCCAGATGGACTTGGTGCAGTGCCTTTCAGTTCACACTCGGGGATAAGATCAGGTCCAATAGCGACTTCATTAGATGAAAAGCGTAGCCACAGTGGACGCCGGGCTGGTACAGCAGGGATGCGTGTGAGCATCAATCGGAGCCCTAGTGTTACCGGCAGTTTGTTTCGTAGTTTGCTGAGATTAGTGGTAAAGCTTTCCTGTGCTAGTTCGACCAGAGCCCAATCTCTAACTCTGAGACCTTGAGAGCAAAGTCCGATGGGAGGCGAGAACTCAACATGCCCAATGACTGCGCTGACCTCGCCATCAAACTGTTCCATGCGAGGCTGACACGACTGCAGCAGGGCTTGCTCTTGCAAGAAGTCTGGGAGCTTCGCCTGGCATTCGGGGTCCGCATAAGCGGGTTTTGCCATTTCCACAATGGTCTCATCAATTCCTCCCTTTGCACCCTTGAAGCGTTCGACTAGCCTGCTAAGAGTGTTGCTTCCAGGCTGGCGTACGTATTTGGTCTCGTTCCCATCGCCGTGGCGGTACTCCTTGAGATATTCTGCCGAGAAAAGAGCATGTCGACATGTAAGTGTATACGTTTTGCCATTGTTGCCTTGTAGGTAGAGACACTTTGTCCCTTCATTGAACTCAGAGGGCGAATCAATCGATGTTCCCAAGTACTCTGAGATATTGTGGAGGTGTTTGTACTTGATGTCGATGAAGTCGTTGTCAAAGGGGCCGGGATCGAGGCGCGGGGGCACCTTGCCTGTAGTCGGGTCAGACGAAGCTGAGCTTGAGCTCGAGGCAGCGGTAGTGACGACGCTTTCTTTAATCTCGACTTCCACATCATCGAGATTGAAGCGGGTGAGTATTTCTTTGCAGGCAATGATCGCTGCTTCTGCCTCTTGGAACGTGGTCGAGTTGGTGGACACGGAAATAAGCATTGTGACAGGACGCTCTGGTATTCGCCGATAATCGTCCCCGAAGCTTTCATACCCAATGCGCAAGATATCAATAGCAGTCCAGTCGATGCCATCGAGCGTGGCGATGATGAGGCGTTGCAAAGAGCTGTTCGGGTCATTCCATGGCTGCTGGATGGCGTGTCCGGTAGCAACATAGAGTCTCTTGCGGTCAGGCCACTCGTAGGGCTGGTTCCAAGGCGTGGTGCTGGAACGGGCGACTAGCTTGGGGCAGCTTGGAAGGCCGTGATAGTACATCCGGCGTTCTCGTTCACTAGGCTCCTGAAGAGGCATGTTGACCGTTTGAATTGAGGATGGAAATACTCAAGACTGGCTAGGATTGGGATGGAAATTGCTGGGAAATGGGTTGGGAAGTCTTTGGACGAAAGATGCTAAGAAAAAAGCAGGTTGAGAAGAAAGTCTAGCTCTCGAGAAGTCATGATCGCTAGATATTTATATGCTGTGAGCGAAAATCGATAAGTGGGGCTAGACAGGTTGATTCACGAACGAAGCTAAATATTTTCCAGTGTGTAGGCTTGATATGTCTTTTTGAGGCGTCATAAGCTTTAGGCATCAATCAGTGGCCACTGGCAGACTTTGTACTGGGCTTAAGTTCAGTAACGCAAGATATTGCTACATCAGCATTTGTATGTTCGATCTAGGTGTTGTTAGAATCCATCGGTAAAGTGATCCGTATGACAGTGTCTGAAATCGAAAGGTATAAGGGAACTTTGGCCGATGGTAGCATGTCGTGGTCTGTTTCCGCGACACTCGAAGCTAAAATCGGGCTGGATGTTGTTCCAGAAAGCGATATGTGTGGCCGTGAAACGGACTCACCAATGCCGTTCAGTCACTTGTCCGTCATACCGCCAAGACTGTTGAAGGTGTGACAGTTTGAACATTGTGATGTGTCCATTCGCACACGTTGATCTACGTTTTTTACAGCTCTTTTGGAGTGTGTTCAAGAACGCAGAAAATTGCTTTGTCGGTACTTGCATGTTCGATCCGGGTGTTCTTTGAATTGATCAGTAGAGTGACCTGTGCAACAGCGTCTGAGCACAGAACACACCCTTTGCGATTCCAAGGCCTGAAATATTTAAATACGCTGCCGACCGCCAGCAAGAAAGTCTATCATCTCATCTTCCCAACAACCACCAATCTAACAACAGAAGCAACAACCATTCTGAAAAATACAACAATATCTTCTACCAAGATAAACACTACACAACATCAACACCTCGCCACTATCTCAACACCACCATCATCATGGACTCTTTTCACGGCATGATCCAGGACTTTAACGCAACCATGAGCATGGAGTCATTTTTAGACGTGCTCGTCGAATTTGAATTTGGAGTTAAAACCCTGACAAAGGACTTGAAGTCACAAGATATGAATCAAGTTACTGAGCTTGTGAATCTACACATAAAAGACATGAAGAGTATCGCATCTGTATTTAAGGTCTCGAATGCCGATGATCTTAACGATCCAGACCTTCTCATGGAGTTCCACAGGCTTCTTCAGCTGACGGAGTTTGACGCTAAGCTTGCATACACGGAAATGGACCGCGAGGAGGCTTTCAAATACCCCCGGTTGACCACCAGCAACTGCGAGGAGCGTTTCGAGATATTACGGGATTCCATCGAGTATTTTGTTGATTTCCTTATTGAACATAGCCCTAGCATGCGCGCCTGCATCCCATCATTCACAAAGCTTGTTGCAACGTTCACGGGCATTGTGATGGAATATCTCAAACTGCGACACCGCCATATTGCCATGCAGGTTGAGGGGTTTGCCGAGGACAAGGCAGAGGGCCCAGATGCGCAGCACTTGAACAAGGAAGAGGTGCTAGGCTTAGTGTCTCGTTCGTTCTCGATCGAGTTCATTGGCCACTGCCTCCGTCACTATTATCAAAGGAAACCCCTTGAAGCTGTTTCCGTCAAGCTAACCTGGGACAATAACAAGCAAGAATGGATCGCAAAGAAGGAGGAGTGGACTGATGCATTTGTGGCGGGATTAGAGGGCAATGCCATTCAGGTCTTGATGATCGAACCCGCGCAGTTGCTCTATTCCCAATACAAGGGCAAGAAGCAGTACGACGATAAGAATGACATTCCTTGTCATCCACTGCTCCAGCGATGCAAGCTTGATCTTTTGGACCGTGAAGAGGGTGTTTTGCACTGGAGCCTTGGAGGTGTTGCTTGGAAGTTCTACGGGCAGCACGAGTGGATGGATCGCTTTGGCCATGTTATCGATTCATGTGAGTACACGATCAGCAACAGAAAGCTCAGGTAAGAGAAATTCAATGAGGGTTACTTAGGTATGCTTGTGGTATCATAGGAGAGAGGGGGACTGAGTATGTGGGAAATCTTTGACACAAGGCGCTCGCCGTATGTATCAAGCAATGGAATAGAAACTGTCGGTAAATTTTAATTTACCGAATACAACTGACTGAGTCCAGAAGGACCCTTGTGAACTGTCGTGAGAAGTGAACGTGCATTGGCCTCTTTTAACCTAAGCCTTGGCGAGAAGGATTCCGCAGTGATAACAAAGATTTGGAAGCCAGTCATCACCCAAGTCCTTGATCCCAGATCTTGCTGGGAGTGATTGTAACCTTTAGAATGGATTTAATTTCTCCAGCCGAGATATCTACCATATTGAGTACATCCCTGTTAGTCGTCCTAACGAGTGTATGTGTAGTCCTGTCTAGAACCAGTTCGGTTGCCTTGGGACAGATGCAACATTCGACAAGGCCCCGCATCGTGAGGCCGGTCAAGACGACACCATCTCCAGTATTGGGCTTTGGAGCTAGTTCATTGAGAGAGTATTCAAAAGTCCAAAGAGCTATTCAGAACTTCATTTATGCAAGCTATTCAGCTCAACACATTCAGGCGTGTATAGACGTGAGGCCCAGAAGTCCAGGCTACGTTCAAATTCCCCATCGATATATCAAGCATACTGGAAACTCGTCGACAGTGAGTTAAGAACTGTTCATAATTTTGAATGTGTGTTTCTGGAATGTAAAACAAGACAAAGGCCGATACTTGTTCTAGTGAACAGCGGTGTTTTGCTGACGGTCGTGTGTAACTTTGCTTATCTATGAACACAACCTATTGTCACATTCTACATTCACAGCATGAGCATCACCAAGTGTTTCAGATCAAGGCACAAAGAATTCATTGTTAATACAAGCAAGAAAGTAAAATGAGTAGAGCAAGATAACTGCTTGTCCACAAAGGTGTGTCCCAATAATCAAAGTACAATCCGTAAAACTCCAAAGCAATACTTTCACTCTTCATTCATCCAGCAACGGTCGATAACTTATCACCTAACGGTCACATGCATTGAATCTCCAACCCTCAATCTCTCACTGGTCCTTCTGCACCTCGGTCTGACCCCAAAAACCATCGGATGCGACGTTCCACGGATAGAGAATGTCAGCGAGCCTGGCCGACTCCATCTGCAAGTCCAATCTGTCGATCTTTCGGCGAAGAGCCAGCCGCTGGATCAGCATCATGTACATTTGATGACAGATGCTGTCCACGATTCCAAAACATTCTTCCCTTTCTTTCGCGAGATGGCGGATACGCTTCTCCAGTTCCATTCGCTTGGCGAATTCGTCGGCGGGGCCACGAGGGGTCGGATAATCTCGCTTCAGGATTTCGTTCAGGTTCGCAAGTGTTTTTTCAATCTTGCCACGGCGCGCGTGGATCTTGCACAGCTCTTCGAAAGCGGCCTGGCGATTCTTCTCGATGTTCTCGATCTGCTTCTTGATCATTTCTTGTGTGTTGTGATGGGCTAATTCGGGGCCGGTAAAGGGTCTCCCACCCAAAGGTAGGAGCGAATCGTCGTAGCCGGTCTGTAATTAGGTTAGAGTGTGATGTATTGTCTAGTTAGAAACTTACACAGACTGGATCACTATGATCCATTTTTCCCAAGTCAATACACTTACGCACAGCGTAGGCAAGCGCGAAAAGTATAAGGAGCGACAGGACAACCTCAGTCCCGGTAGGCACATCGACAGAAAATGTCATTGCCATTATGAGAAGATGTTTTTGGTCAACAGTTAAGTGGAGAATGAGGTTCTTGGTTGTGGAGGTAGATGTGACTGTTGTGATGGTGAGGGAGGAAGGAAGAAGGAGGAAGGAAGGGAGACGAAAGGCTGCTTCTTATTCTCTGTGGTTGTCGTGACGGAACAACATAAATCATGCTTGATGCAGGGACACTGGCAGAGCGTCTGGTCAAATGTGCATTAGTGGCTGCTTGGACGCGTCCTGACATCAATGTGCTATTGGTCAAACTGGCAATACTGTTCTGGCAGTGACTGCTGTCACTGCTCTCTGGCACTGGTAAGCTTTCTAACAGTATTTCATCTCTAACGAGCACTGTAACGGCAGTTCCTCGTCTCGCGGCGTTTGCAAACCGTGCATGATATTCGCAATATACCAGATCTAGCCTGAGAAACTACAACAGGCCACATACTTTCATGTTATCCTGGTGGCGCCGCATGATACTAAGTAGTAGTGCAAAGGGATCCTGAGATAGAGTTTGAGTGGCGACTACTACCAGTGGAAGCTTACGATCTAAGTTGCTATCAAACTAAAGGCCGCATAATCAGTAAAACTGAGTAAAGTCGCATTTGGAATGGGGCACACAGTTTTCAGTTGTGAAACAGGACGAGGGAATACCGAGGGCTGCGACAGAAGAGTTGTTGGATGGACGTTTGCTATGAATTGTACTTGAAGAACTACTTAATACCAACATGGCAGTTGAACCAGAACTCGACGTCACAGGCGACATAGTGACCGTCCTACCACTTCCCCAAGCTCCAATCCATCATTCCCATCCTCACGGTATATCTTCTCACAACACGACTGCAAGCGCGCCAACAACGCCAGCAACGATACCAGCAGTCCCAACCATCAATCCTGCCCCAGCATTGCTCACATCAACAGTCGCCGAAGGAGCACTCCTAGTCACAGCTGCATTGTATTTGCTGATCGGAACCGCGTAATAGTCAATGCCGTTGCTGCGGGTAATCGCCGACACAATCGTCAAACTCTCGTGCTCGGTGGATTTGGGGGAGTCTGAGATAATATCGGCCGTCATTGGGCTAGTAGCAGTGATAGCAGGGGCAGAAGTGATTTCAGGCTGCGCTGCGATAGGGAGGGCGAAGAGGAGAGCTGCGAAGCCGATTGATCGTGCCATTTTGTTTTTTGGTGGGTTGAACGAGTAACGTTTGAGAAACAAATATTAAAGAGAGACCTTAGGAAGAAGTTGCTTGTGCGAAAGAATGGAATTGTTGTGTATTTCTATTTGTACGGATACTGATTGGTATTTATTACTCTTCGGCCCTTGCATCGGTCATAGCGCGGTGCATCATTCAGCTAAACTCAGACATTTATGCGATAAAGGATTGGAATAATTGTTCCACTCTGATCCTACAAGCTATTAATAGCGGTAATAAAATGAATTGTGTTAAGCGACGTCCTATCTATTCCCGTTAGAGACCATGCCAAGAATTCCAGTCCAAGCGAAGAGATTCTCCTTAACAAAACCTCACGACCCACAAATTGGTGACGATAACAAGTACCCTATCTTCGGAAAGCAACAAAGTGAGACTCAAGACAGGGGATCAAAATAAACTTGACTTGATAGAGAAACAGTCTGCAAGGAGCCGGTCCAGTTGCATGACACGCTCGGCATTACTCAGCGATGCAGAATTCTCTTGAGATCGCAGAGTATTGCCATCGGAAACAATGCATCTTGAACTCCAAAGAAGACGAATTTGCAATGTTCGATTGGCCGTGCTATAAAATGCATGTGACATCAGAATCATGTCTGTCTATACTATTTGTGGGATTTTGGATAATGGGGACTAACTATGATGATCTCGCGACTATTGATTCTCCATGTTCTCAAAGGCCAGGCGCTTGTATGATCTAGGCTTGAAAGTACTCTTTTCTTTGTTCTGTAGTTTAGAAACCCATAGTGAACATCGAAATGAAAAGAATCTGAACGATGGATGTTCAAAACCTCCCACTGCGAAATATACCTATAGTCTGCAGACCAGTGGGCTAACGCGTCTTATGGTCTGTTTTGTTAAATTAATGACAGTGGCATATCCTTAGGGGATGCCCAAATTCTTTTATTGAATAGCAATTGTCGCAACACTGGAGCATATTCTCACTTCTGTTCACTATCCATGGGACTAAGAAAGACTGCAGTCTCCTTACCAACACCAACCCTCCCAATTCTTGACCGAAGACTTGCTATTTTGATACTACTGGCGATCACAGCCGCGACATCATGGTACCTAACATGCAAAATGAAATCGAATACCTGGTCCGCCACAGAGTAGACCAGGAAAGTAAAACTGTTGAATTTCACGTGCAGTGGGTGGACGGCCCACGATCTTGGGAGCCTGAGGAGGTTCTCCAACGGCTTGATCACGAAATGATCTATGACTACTGGATGGATCGTGGTGGTCGAGATGAGGCGACAGGCCTAGAACAACATCACGTCTTCAAGGTCAAATGCAAGGGCTGGAAAAGAGGGGAATGGTGCTATAACTGTCATTGGGTTGGATACCCGCCTGATCAGGATACCTGGGAGCCAGAAGCGAAGATCATGGACATCGCTCCGGCCGCTGTACAGGATTGGGAGGCCCGCGAAGCCGTCCGCCAAGCGAAGGTGGCAGCTCGAAAAGCAGCTGCGGCGACCGGGAACCAACAATAGGCTGACGAGAGACCGTAGTGGCGAATCTTCGGGGGCTAAGTCGAGATGGAACGACGCCGTTTCGGGAAGTAGGCAAGTGTCGGTTGACAGCATGAACTGCACCCTGTATGTGGTGAATGGCGGAGTTTAGACCCTACACAATCCTTGGGAGACACGATAGATAACTTAAGAGAGATTAAGAGACTTGATTCATCGTATTCTGTAGTAGATTGACCTCAACCTTTGCCCATTATTCTGTCACGCGTAATAACCAGGTTGGAAGTAAATCTGAAAAAGCTAGAGTATTGTGAGAGGATCTTAGCTGCTTACTGCCAGAACTCACTTGTATGTTGATCTTTGACCGCAAATCAAAGGCGGAATGAGATGGACCTTGGAAATAAATATGATATTCATGTCTGCCCCAGGGATGCCCGGGCAACAAATACACTCATTAGTGACCAAATCATAGCCTTCGTCCCCAATAGAGAAATCCGATGCTTGGATATGCAGGCGCGTCAAGTGTATGCGAATACTACACCTTGCCCGAGTCTTAAACCTTGATAACGTTGACTACATTATGGGAACAATTGCATCTAGTATCCGGTACATCCTATTACCTTACAAGATATAACTGTGGGTTCTGGATTGGGCATCTTTCTGTTCTAATGTACGGAACGCTCTGACAAGCATGCAAATAAAAGAGTATCCTATCACCTAACGTCAAGCAAACCCTTGCGAACTTACTGTGCCGTATACAGAACACGGCTGTTAAAGACTTCTTTACGTATTCTGTGACATATAAATGGGGTATGTTCTTGAAAAGAGGTTCAAAATAGACAAAGCTTACAATTGATGGTCTTACTGCACAGCGACTTATATTTGCGACACAGGCACTCGTTTGCCTGATATGTGCCATGTTCGCAATGTGTCAAATTGTATAAAATGCATCTTAGGGATCAAATAAGCCTATACCAGAATAGAAGGGTTTGACATAACACCCAAATAGTAAACGCAGTTCCAAAATCGGTACTACATATCTTGATACAATATGGCCGCTAACGAGGACGACCAAGAGTACGAAATCGAGCGTTTCATGCGCCACAGAGTCAACCGAAGAAAAAAGACAGTCGAAATTCTCGTCAAGTGGACAGGCTCCGGCTACCCAACGTGGGAGCCCGAGGCCCTCCTACAAGAAACCGCTGGCCGCACATTGTATCAGTATTGGGATAACCTCGGTGGCCGTTGTGTAGCCACGCGTCTTCGAGATTATCATGTATTCAAGATCCTTGCCAGAGTGTGGAAGAAAGGTGCATGGCATTACAACTGTCAGTGGGTGGGATACTCGGATTTGAAGCAGGATACTAGTTTGGAGACCGAAAGAAAGGTAAGGAGGATTGCCAGGAATGTGCTTGCTGAGTTTGAGGCTATACACGGAGCTCCTAATCGGCGGAACGCTCCAGCGGCGACTCCCTAGAAAATGGTTTGAATAGAGGAGTTGGGCCGCTAGGCGACATATCAAGGCCAGTTCATTGACTGTCTAATCCAATCCCAGTGGGAGTTCAATAAATAGCAAACCATTTCGCCATTGAGGGATGGAATAGATATCATGAAGGACATGTAAAGACTTGGAATGAATACTTCTTGCTTACTCCTGATACTTGTATTAATAGCGTGGCGTGTAAATAAAGACATTATAAGGACAATATAACTCTTTGAAATAATAAAAGGAAAATGCCTGGTCCTAGAAACTTCTACACAAGTAACCCAGTCTTTACTAACCAAAATCACTTACCCCGAGGCTTGCGTAATATGTGACATGCCTTCGCCTACGTCTGGCAGAACACGATTGCACTCTGAGGTCTCCATAGTGATTAGAAATACCATCAGTGCTCGCTCATGTTGCCGATAGAGACAGGAGCAGGTATTTGTGCGATAGCGTAGTCATATGTAAATGGAACGAGAGATAGTACTATACTGCAACGCGGTCGTGACAACGAGACGGTTCTCAACGCCCGCCGGCAACCGTATTTCTTGAATTCCAAGCTCATTCTCAACAAAAGGATTGCAGAGTTAGGTCAAAGAGACCAATAGTGAAAACAACTGCCTCGGAAGGATGACTACTTGAGTCAGCGATCAAAGAGTATTCTTTGTTCAAAGAACCTTTGTTTGAACCAATGCATCACTATCCACCTTGTTAGCCCAGTCTCTTAATATTAGTAAGATAGGAACAATAGCTCGATGATATAATAGGGAGATAAAAATATGTATGTGGGATGCTTGAGAATTTTCTGATTAAAGAAGGGCATGAAGTCCCAACGCTAGTTTGAGGCTGTTCAAGGTTACTTGTGGATTGGAAGTATTCCACAAAATCGTGCAAACTTCTTGTCTTAATAATACCGAATTATTAAGTGTCGAGCTAACTTAGGGTTGAATAAAGAATTTAAATAATCAGAAATCTATTTATGTTTCTACGATACCCTGAACATTGCGTAAGTACAAAGGGTATTAAGATACAGACCAATCAATGCTTAGTACTGCTACTGCTACTTGGCCAAGAACAAATGCCTTCCGAAGGGACAAACATACTGACCTTTTAGGTTCTGAACATTGTGCTGAAGTGTGACAAATAGTCCAGACAAAGACCTAAATTACGGGATGCATATATATCCATGCTCAAATATCGTATATTTTCGCAATCAGCAAACACTTCCGCAAAAGACAATATTAACTAAGCAAAAACCAACTAAACAAAGCAAACATGACCGAATCACAAATTCAACCGCTATTCGAATCACATCCTGATATCTACCAGCGGTTTCTCGATCAATTTGACTATACGATACGACACCTCAACGACCCAATTAGAGTATGCGTCCGTTCCTTGGACAACATTATCCCACGACTACATCGAGATGGAACAAATGACTCGATTATCAAATTCCATCTCGAGGACACTCGAAATTATCTATCCAGTGCCGGAGAGGACGAGCACCTTCATCCATTTTGCTATCTCGAATGTTTAAGTTTAGAATACAGACCAATGGCAAGGTTTTATCCTCGACGTGAACATGGCCGGTGGGCGACAGGTGGCTGGCCACTCGAAAGTAGCTGGTTAGACAGATATAGACACCAAATCTTACCTGAGCTCATAGACTTATCTGATGACGCAGAGAAAGAAAAGCGCGTCCGTGGACTCAAGCATCCACCTTTAGCCAATCCATGGGAAGATTATGGTAATGTCAATCCATTGCGTCCCGCTGCGATTGACCTATATATCTCCGACATGAAACCATATCAGTTAGAAGAGCTTTATTCACTACGCTACATTAAGCTACGGAAATACTCTGGAGACCACAACATGGGACATGAGGAGGCTCACAAAGAGGCCTACAACCGCACATCAGAAAATTATTGGGAATGGAGGAATCGGACAGTGTGCAGGGAATACATGCAACTGACAATCACTCGACGCGATGAAGCCATCGCGGCGCGCAGTGAGCTAACGACGGACTATGAAAATGAAAGTGAGGATGGTATGGATATCGATGACGAAGACGTCGCCTGGTCTCCTGTGGATGAGATGTTTGGGCTAGAGGTTTACGGTGAGCCTCAGGGATGGCTACAGAAGTCCCGGAAACGTCTTTTTGATGATGATGATGACGACGAGGCCAACCAAGATGTGACTAATAAGCGAGGAAAGTTTACACATTGGTGAAAGTAGGTTCTTGAAATAGAGGACTTTATAATGCCTTTCTGGATCGAATTCATTGGGCTGGGACTCCTTTGCTGCATAGCAAGGAAGAAAGGTAGGTCTTTGCATTTTTATATCACCAAGTTATATACTATTGAATGATAGATTTACTATTCTGTAAACTGAAGATGACGTTAGTATACCGAGCTAGAAACTTTGCAATCATGACACTAGAAACAACTTCCAGATTTTTACTTCTTGTGAGACACCACAGAATGCACCAGTCTGAAAAGAGCTCAGCAATTGAACCGTGCGTCATTGCACCGCTCTAATATGATCGAGAGGCAGCTTGATTCCGCAGCGTGTTAAATCTGCGCAACTCTAACTGCTGTTCTAAGATAACATACTCGCGGCGATCATCAATACGTGCGGGACCATACATACCTACTATCATGTCGCATGCTGTCTTAGTGTTGCGAGATATAGCCAGCTTTAATAAGGGCTGCTTTAATACATTGTTTGGCCTGCAAGCTTGTCCAATATTAACAGAAAACAACCTGCAGCCTGATTTTTTATCAGAATAGAAAAGAGGGAGAAAAAATGATATCACGAGGGAGGGTAACAATAAACTTGCGATACGAGTTGTGTTTCTTAAGTATAACTATCAGTGCAGTACATTTGCGCTATTTATGAATACGCCTAGTGCTTTCGGACTTTTACCTTCTTGCTCGACGTATCCCCTTGAGCAGGTCAACTTCTACCGAACAATGCCACACGTATCGAGGTCGGTGTTGAGTGGACATCACCAGCCATGTTCATCAGAAGGATCTTTATCTCAACAACTTTCAAACTTCTGGAACGAGGTGACCATAGCGGTTCATCCACGCCTCAGTTCCGTGGTAGCGCCAAGCGACCACTAGCCCAAACTCACTCATTTCCACGGAGTCGGGAATTTGAATCTCATCCATCCAGTCTGGGAGCAAAGGGTGGGGTGCTGGTGCCTCCATCTCCAGAACAGGTCCCGAGTCCCAGTATTCATTTCTGAGTCGCTCACGAGTGGTGGTGAGGATCTCAACGTCACCCTCCTTGAACAAAAAAGACGACTCTCCCTCAGCGTCGGGAATCACGGGCTTGTAGGCAAAGCACCCAGGTCGGCCTTCTACATGAACAGGAATCAGTCTATGCAGCTGAAGTCCCACTGGGAGAGCCCACCTACGGACCCGAGCCTTTTTATAATGAGCTAAAACGTCTGAGATCACATCAGGGGTGGGTGGAAGTAGTAAATACTTTTTATGTGCAGCAAGCTGCCCTTGAGCCCACTCCCTGAAGTGTTCTTGCTTATTATTCTCATCTTCCGACAATTCCGTCGCGACAGACTGAAAGGATGAGCCACTGCCGAATGAATCTTTGACGGAAGCCATTGCAGCGGCTACCCGATGGGAAATGCCTCGGAATTGAAACCTTCGGCGCTGACTTTCGTAAGGAGGTGGAGGCTGGTTGGGAACAGCAGCATTTGGCACATAAGGCTGGCCATGATATTCCAGCTCCTTGATAGCAAGATTTTCGAGATATATAGCCAGCTCGACGAATAGCTCTTGGGGGTTATAGGGTGAGAAGCAAAATTTGGCAGGCGGTACGCCAGCTTTGAGACTTACGAAACGGTCGTGACGCTCTTCTTCTGTCAACTGACGGTGGTGTCCTGTCTCAAGTTCACTCCGTTTGATTATGTTGCTTCCGTCAACATCGAAACGCATGGACCGCTGATAGTCTCGTACGTATTCTATAAACTCGGCTCTGTTCATGGAAAGAAGAAAATCATCAGCGTTTGCGATCAGACAATCAGACGCAAGGCTCCGAATAGCTTCCATACAGCTGATGCATTGCTTACTGAACTGCTTCGTGGAGAGATGCGCAAAGTTATTTGCAAGATCCTCAAAACGGAGTTCGAGGCTGTCCAATCGATCCTGCATGACCTCCATCTTGATTTTCTGTAACTGCTCCTCCATGATGGCGATTAGGAGACGCGGGTGTAGAATATTGGAGTTATGAGGTAGGGTCGAGGAAGTGGTGTAGCGGGTAGCAAAGGCTCGGAGTGGACTTGCTGTTGGGGTTGAAGATGCTGGCAGAGATCTTAGTACTTATAGCGTTGGTGATTGAATTTGCAGTGGTACTGTTTTGAAGTTCATGATGTTTACCTACCAACTGTACCGGGTAGTTCTTTGGAACAAAGAGGTCACAGCTGTTTACGCATGAGAACAAAGGTCTATACAGGCTTGGAACAGTGTTCCACGCATCGTTCCAACTCAATTTTCTGAACCGTCACTCACTCTGCATAGCTCAATTGGTAATTCTAACATTTCCCTCTAGTGTTCAGCACCTCTGCCTAAAACTCTACAGGACATACTTACGATAACAAACAAAAAAGCAAATCTAGCATCTTTAGTCTCAACTTGAAAAAACAGTGCATTCGTCAAGAAATCACTAGCCACACAATTATTACGATCCCATAGATCCGCTTTCACAAAATGACTTCAAAAGGAGGTAAACATACGCAACGGGAATATTTGTCAAACGCCGCTCTGAAGCGCTGTCCTCCACGAGATGATTTGTCATGGTACCGAACAGTGTCAATTGGATAATGCGCTACCGAAGCGCTGGATTGGCTGGACTTACCCTGCGGCAGCTTCGCCAGTCAGCTCGCTTATAAATGACGGCGATCAGCGTCATACCGGATCAACTACATAAGTATTCCGAGTCAACATCTACAAGCAACCGACATTTAATTGGTATCCAGATATGAGAATTCATTCAAAGGGCGCGCCCAGAAGTCTACAGGAGTTTGTTGGTGGCTCTTCTGCAAGTTGCACAAGTCGTTAAATATGAGATTCAATTGCCGCATCCAACTTGAAATTATTTGAAAGCACGGCAATCAAGCAAGACAACAAAAGTCATCAAAATCTAAATACTTCTTTTCAAATACCAACTAGTATCTATTCAAACAATGTCTGCTACTATGAGAGCTATCCTGATCTCTGAATTTGGTCCAGTTGAGAACTTGGTCATCAAAGACGTCCCCAAACCAGCACCAACAGTCCCCGGCACAGCCCTCATCCGCATCAAAGCATTCGGCATCAACCACGCTGAAATACATATGCGTCGGGGCGAATGGGCCGAGTCAGTTCCAATCAGCGGTATTGAGTGCGTTGGAATCGTCGAAGAATGCCCAGGTGAAGAATTTACGCGAGGCACACTAGTTGCCGCGCTCATGGGCGGTCTTGGTAGGACCATATCCGGTAGTTACGCAGAGTACACCGTCGCAAATACTAGTAACATGGTCGCTTTGGGAAATCCTGGAGAAGAACTACCGTTGTCTTGGGCAGATGTTGCTGCGCTTCCTGAAAGCTATGCTACGGCTTGGACGTGCCTGTTTCGGAATCTGGGTCTGCAGCGTGGACAGAGGATTTTTATTAGAGGGGCGACTTCGTCTTTTGGGAGAGCGGCTATCAATCTCGCTGTTGATGCAGGGGCCATTGTTACGGCGACAAGTCGTAGCGAAGCCAAGTTTGCTGCTTTAAGAGACCTTGGAGTCGCCAACACAGTTCTCGAAACGACCGACCTGAGCAAAAGCCTCCATGCGAGCGACGATTTCACCAAGTTCGATTCAGTACTGGACCTAGTCGGTAACAGTACAGTCGTCGACTCACTACAGCTAGTCCGCCGAGATGGCCGCGTCTGCTTGGCAGGTTGGCTAGGAGGGTTGGATCCCATCAAAGGACCTGCTGGGCCTGATGAATCACGGGGATTCAATCCGCTGCTACAAATGGCAAGCGGAGTTCACTTGAGCTTCTTTGGAAGCTTTGTCTTTGGGACGGAGGAGTTCCCAGTTTCTGACGTTCCGTTGAGGAGTATCATGCTCAAGGTGGCGGAGGGCAAGATTGATGCAAAGCCATGGAAGATCTTTGGGTTTGAGGATATACATTCTGCTCATCGGGCTATGGAGATTGGAGATGCAAATGGGAAAATGGTGGTCACAGTGGAGTAGTCAACGAAATATGTACAGATTAAGTTGCTTTACATCGATCAAGAGCGATAACTACTACAATAGATGTCAATGTTGCAGGTGGCCCTGAATGTAATAATCAATATCGCTGAGAATGACATCGCTGGGTCCTGTAGTCGTCTTTAAGCGTGACATCTTCCAAAGCTCGTAATTGTTGCTGAGCGTCGAGTGGACACGAGAGCAGCATCCATCGAACTGAGAGAAAATGCTGGTGTCGGAGTACGACAGATGGTCTCATCCAATCACATCGCGCCTCGATGGCTCAGTGGTAGAGCGTGTCACTAGTAATGACAAGGTCCACGGTTCGATCCCGTGTCGAGGCAAACTACTCCTACATCCGTGTAAGAATTCTTTTTACATTTTTTGCATTTCATGATGACAACAGAAGTCCAATGAGAAACAGAGTCACGAACGTCAGACTCCAAAGACACCTTGTATTTTCTATGTTATCTATCTCAGGTAATCTCGGATAACATCCTCAGGTACATCCTTGCCCAAGTAGTTCGGCACCCTCTCATACATCTCCCAAGCACTCCTCTTCATCAAGTTCGTCTGCTCCCTAACCCATCCTTCAAATTCACTCCTTTCAACCATCTCACCCCTCTTCTCCTTCTCAACTAGCGTTTCCAAAACCGCATCAATTCGCCCCCTCAACCTCAGTAACTTCTCCTGCAGGAAGATATTACAAAACGTCGGGATATCATCATTTCCCAAGTCTACGCTACGAAGCGACGTATACTGATCATCCAAGTTGGGATCCGCAAACGCATAGCTGCTCACCATGCTCAATCTCTCCGGTACATTCGTCGCGCGCAAAGCAGCATGCTCAGTACATCCACCCTGCATGATGACGGCACCTCCCACTCGTGGACTCTTCACTTTCACGATGGAGCCGTCGCCAGTGCGTATGGCTGTCTCGCCGCCTAGCATGCTGCTTGTGTCGCTGAGCATGACGACGCATACAACTGGGACTTGGTCTTTGTGCCACGCGTCGATGGGTATATCGTCGTAGTTGGACTTTTGCATCTCTTGGGGTGAGAGCGGGGCGGAGGGTGTTTCGGTGAGTTTGTAGACGCCGGGGAGGCCCTCGGGGCCGAGTTGGATGTTTACGAGCCCGAGATCGGCTTCTCGTCGCAGGAGACGGAGGCCGAAACCAGCTGCGTGATCGATGGCAGCCTGCGTCGCGGGATGTTGCCACGCTTGAAGTGTAAACTTTGCTGTCTTTGGTAATGACTTTAGTTTTAGTATCGTCAGTGTGATGTTGGACTCACCTTTTCATGACCCGCGATGTAGGCTGGCGCACGATCCCATGAACGGAGATACTTGTCGAGAATCGGTTTACTCAGCATCTCACGACGCAGCATGCGCACGCCTTCTTCCGAGAAGAGTTGAAAAGGTTCTGTGACGCAGAGATCAGGTGCATTTTCTGGCTGCGGCAGACCAAGGTCCTGAAAGGTGTGGCGTCGAGTAGGGGGCTGGAAGGCGAGATGGATGGCGGGATCAAAGTCCGGGAGGTCAAGGTCGTTGAGAGCGGTGAGGGATGGAGGGGAAATGCTCGCCGGCGCCGGAGCTACTTTTGCAGACATGTTGTTGAGTGTCTAGAGCTGGAGAGTGATAGGTTTTGTTGATTCTGTAGCAAGAAATTGACACTGCGAAACGGCAAGTCCTTTATACCAACAAGATTGTTTTTAGACCAATGCCGGGCCATTTGAGCCTTTTATCATTATTGGCAACCTCGTAAATGACTCTTTATCGGCGTCGCTTGCTGAAGGGGGGAGGGGCGTTGTGTTAGTCTCTTCTTATATCATTGCCTATTCTGGTAATGGTATCCTGACTCCATCGCTGGGCTTATCATCTGACGCTTCGTGTCAGATAAGACACCAAAAATAGGGCCGGCAATTGAAACGCCACTACTTTTCTTATCACGCCCACTTCTCCGCACTTACCCCACACGTAATGGCTTCAAAAGTACGTGGAGTCAGCTTCTGAGAGCAAGAAAAGCCTTGACCCTCCTCGTTGCTACATGCCGATTGAGATCGTGAGAGTCACGTGACATCTGAAAGTGGTCATCAATCCATCAGGATCTCCCTTGCTTTGATCATCTTAAAGGCAGCTGACATCAGAATAGGTAGACGAGCTGACTGCTCTGCCTGACTCTTGTGAGATTAGGAATCCTCCAGGAATTATGACAACTGCAATGAACATTTAGCCGAGAGTATAGTCGGCGGGATCACAAGACAACTCTGGCCAAAGAGAACACATCAAACCTTTTTTTTTCTGCAGTGCGCTACATACAGACTATCTTCTCATACCAAGGGGAAGGCGCCCACATCTGATGCTCGTGTAGAGCATTTGTCAATATGCAACCACCAAGCCCAAGCAGATCTCTGTCCACTGCACAGTAACTGTCTGTCCATACCTCCGATCCACTGGAAGACTACTCAATCGTCAGTTAGAGGCTCAAGACCTTCGGGTCCATAAAGAAATCTGTCAAATGACGGAGGGAACAACTGCACTGCCGTAGTCAGGTTGTCCAAGAAAATGGCCACCGCGTTGAGATACCCGATTACTCGATCACAAACATTTTTGACACGAGTGAAGAAAGAGAAAATGCACTGGATCAGATACTGAACAACGGGAATGAGCATGATAATGCTGCCAATGATCGCAGTATTAGCCAGGACCGAAAAGTAGACGGCCATGAAAATAAGGCCGGAGAGGCAGACACAACTTGCGGCGGCGACAACGAATGCAGTTCCGCCGGCAATGGAATAGAAGAGGATGTCGTTGATCTCGTAGAGGCTGTGGAGAGTGAATGAGATTATCCAGAGGAGAGAGACGATGAGGACCAACTTGGCCGTGCCGGGGTCAATGAGATTCGCCATATTGACGTCGGGTCAAGGCGCGGAAGGGGGATGAATGAGCGGAGTGGTTTGTTTCGGCGCTAGTGTGCTGATTATTGACGAGGATTGCGGGAAAACGATGTGGCGATAGTGTTGAAGATAATGCGATGGAGAGATGTGTGTTTGGAAGAGGAAGCGATAACACGGAGTCGAGAGACGTTGAATGAATCTTGGAGGTTCGCAAGCAAAGCCGGTGTTCCGCGTAGTTGAGTTTTAGTTCCCAGAACTCCGTGAGATGATATGGTGAATTGACAGTGGCACTCGCTGGCGGTCTGAATTCTGACCAGCAAACGATTGTGAAGCTACACTGATATGATTGGTTTTATGGTATGTTCGCACTAGGTATGTAATGCGAGTGTCGCTGCCACTGCCAAAGCAATCTCGTGAAAGCGAGAATCAATTTGTTCAGTCGATCTATGCATGACTACCGGAGACTCTCATTCTTCCGCCAGTAGGGGGCGACGCAGCAGTTCCGCAAAAGATGACCATCTAATATCGTAAGATAATGCCACCATACTGTCTAGTTTCCCCTGATATGCTCAATGATATTAAAAGAACACATTCTTATCTGAACACTATGCGCAAACGTCTATCTCCCCTGACCTTTCTCTCTTGTTGAGTTCTCGCTCCCCAGGCAATGAACACTGTTAAGTCCGACATACTAATAGGAGACAAGCCAAATGACCAAGATAACTTCTCAGTAGTTATCGGCGAAAATACAAAATAGGATCCTCAGATGTTTTAGTCAGTACTACATCACCCGAAAGAAACTCTCCCCTAGCCTCCTCCCTTCCGGTAAGCCGGGTTTCAAGATGGACAATTCTGCGCACCCACCAACCCAGTACTTCACGGTTATGAGACACCGCGGCTTTTCTGGTGAGGCTCTGTACTTGAAGTCGATAGCTTTCCTCCCACGACATCTCTTTGAATGTTGGTCCGTTATCCTTCGTACCATATGGTAAAATCAATTTTGGAGTGTGTCTTCCCCGGCTTTCGATCCCGACTGTAAAATAACCATCGGCGTAAGGCAGGAGAACAACTTTGGCGACAATTCTATCGTAGCTGATAAAGACCCAGTCTTGAGCATCATTGCTTGCTGATAGACTAATCAGCTTGTTAAGCTTGTAGATGAGGAAAGTGGGGAATATACTGAGCTCATAGCCAACCATGATGTCTATGGGAGGCGGTTTATACTTGAACCGCGGCGGGGAAGGACCATCACAGTTGATGGCGTTGACTTGATCCATGATATTGACTTGATACAGAGTCTCTGGGGAGACATCCCCGAGAGCTTGTAGTAGATAGTTGATTTTCTCGCGAGCCGGTTGGGGCAAGTCGTCTAAATCAGTAACAGGCTGACGACGCAAAGCACGGGTCGTCTGCACAAAACTCGTGGATGAGACCCCACCGTTGTCATGGCTGTCGTCAGACTTCATCTTCTTCGCTTCGTGATCCAGCTCGGATCCTTGACGTTTCAAGTTCATGGTGGAATCAGAAGACCGTCAAGTAAGGTCAGATGAAGATGTTGATGGTGAGACTGAAGAAAGACGAGAAAACGTAAGATCTGAAGAAAATGGAAGCAATTTATACCATTTGCGATTGATCATCTGTATTGAATGTGAGATGGGGTCCGTCAATAAAACCGCTAAACAAAGCCAAAGTACAACATGCAGATTGCCAAACATTGGAGCCTACGACCGATATTAACAAATTCTGCATTGAATGACGCCTGAGCTACCATTCAATTATACATCAAGCCTCTTGCGCTCTTGGTACAAAGCAAGTCAAAGCCCGATATCGGTTCACTTGCCCATTCACCTTTCATGCAAGTTGGCTGTACCTATACGTGTCTTCCTCCCTGTCAAACACGAACAAATCGTCACACAAATCAAGCATATTCACTGCAATGTATCTAAAAGGAGGACATCATCAATTCAAGATAATTTAGTTTGTCCGAAGACGAATTAAATAATGCAGATTTATTCACGGCAGCGAAAAATAACCGGAATCAAAGTTCAAGTGAATATACAAATAAAGAACTTCCATTCAACTTGAATATGAGAGAACAAAGAATTATAGTCTGAGAAAACGCACACTTAAAAACAGGGACCACAGTCCGCCCATGTGGCTGCGCGTAGTCTCCGTCCTTCGCATCGACAGCAGCTTGCAGTACCTGTCACTGGTAAAAAGAAAGGGATTTCTTGCAGTTGGCAAAAACATACAACAGCGGGGATTCGCTGGTCGTCACCGACCCAACTACTAATCCGCCCCTTACAGGCTTGACTATGGGAGAGCGGACGGGATCCCGTATTTTCCTGCAGGTATGGTCGTATGTGCTTAGACAGTCACAGAAAACAGTCTATAAGCATGCACATCTTATAGATAGCGTTAATTATCCAACCACTGTCCTGTCGCAGCTTTGGTTCCTCGTCGCGCAGAGGAGATTTGTGACTATCCTCATTTTAAGGCTCATAAGAGTTGTAGTTTACCGTAGCCAAAACTTAACAGCGCTCGCAATCCTGTGGTATTTAATAGTGGAAGAATCAGCGGAAGGGCTGTTGTGAGAATCCCAGAGACTTGAGGTCAGATGCTTCAATCAAAGAGGCTCTGCGAAGGAGGAAAACTGAAAAGTGGCTATCCAGCAAACCTTGTTATTCTGAGACCGAAGCTCAAGGATCCTTCAGAGAGCGGCTATTAATATACTATCCTCAAATGATACACACTGTTTCCCTCTTCCTCTCCCAATTGCCCTCTCTATCAAACACCACCGGACCCCACAGTTCATTTTCTCGCGCTTCTCTATTATCCTCATGAAGATCGAAAGTAAATGTTCCGATTCGACGGAATGTCTGAGACAAAACACAGAAACCCTCAGACGTTAATAGATCTTCCTCTCCAGCGTCATGAGGGATTAAGATCAAGCCTTCATAACTCTCCCAGACCGCCTGTTCGTAGCGATCGGTTTGACACCAGCCTAATTGCAGAGGAACGCAATAAACCTGAACCCACTGCGATGACGGTATTTCTTCTGGTAGATCGATGGTACAGGAGTTGGCGAACTTGTGTACCTGCTGGGTTCCTCCTGTAGGGAGTTTGATGTTTTCGGGCATCTTGTGATACTCATCAGAGGAGATGATAAGATATGCATCATCATCTTGAAATTTCGATGTGTCTTCAGCTTGCGATTGCTTCATCAAGTAGCATTCCCGCAAATGACACTCCATCTCGATAAGGCCCGATTTAATCTGACCTGTCGTCGAAAGCGAGTACCCAGTCTGAGGCTCAACACAAACATCCAAGATCCTCGCAAGCTCCGTTTTCTTGCCGTTCCAGATCCACGGTATATATTGCTCAAAGAAGTCAACCTCGCCGTCCAACGACGCCCAGCTCCACGACGGAGCGCGATAGTAATTTGGCGGGGTCGGTGATGATCCAGCCTTGGGGCGCCATAAGAGGCTCTGCTGAAAATTCGCATCGCGCCAGAGACCAGCGATGTATTCCAGCTCCGGTGTACCTTTGTTTAGTCCTCGTCTTGCTTCAGTGATTCTTTCAACGATACCTTGAAGTGCAACAAGTGTGTCGGAACTGAAAGTCAGTCGAGCTTTGGTATACCTGCTAATGAAGCCATTCCAAAACTCCGAGGGCTCCTCCTCTAACTTTGAAGCTCTCATGAGTTGTTGTCGAAGATACGACAAACTTGCACCCTCGTTCACCACAGAGCTAAACTTTGGATCCAACCCAATCGGGAACGTCTCGCTTGCTTCTGTAGTCGCACATGACCAGACCAATTGTTTGGATCCAAAGACCAGAGTCCGCGGTGATACCAGCAGTTCCTGCAACGCCCAAGCTCGACGGCTCAAAGGACTTTCGTTGATGGTGTCGAATAGGAGGCGTTCAGGTTGGTGCGGGTAAATAGCCCATGGGTAACTTACTCGATGATATACCGAGCTTTGGATGATGTTTGTGACGCATGGCCTTACCGCACGGGGATCGCGACGGCTGAATATTGAGTCTTTTACACTTGATGCCCCAGCTGCTGCGAGGGTGAGAGCCGCTGAACCGTAGATGCTGCCCATCTGTGAGGACTCTTTGATCCAATCGGGTTTGGAGTCTTGAATGATGCAGAGGGCATCGACCCAAAGATATTCATAGCCGAGATCTCGTGTTGTAGCGATTGCATCGCGGATGGTGGTTGGTAAGGTCGCTAAAGGAATTTCGTTTTGGAATGGAATGAGCGTTGCTTCTGTGAGCGTGACGGTGTTTTCAGTTCCCCAACAGTAGCTTAGTGCAATGTAAGGTACTGCTTTTGATGGAATGACTAGTCGAGGTTGCTGGCCTTTTGACCCGATGTGGATAAGTCTCGTTGGACGCCAATTTGGCTGCTGTGGCTGGAACTCCTTGCAAATGGGATGTGAGCGATTGCAGCCTTTGATCCATCTCAGAGCAAGCTGCAAATTCTGGTCGTTCATTGTTGATACATGTTTGCCGGGGATTGTCTTGATGACATGGCTCGTATCCGTTTCTGCAATCAAGTCAGTCAAAGTCTCCCCATGAATTCGCAATATTACCTTGAAGTGGCCGCATTCGCAGATCAAAAGACACGTCGGTCAAGACTGAACCTTTATCTGATCGAACCGCCAGCCAAAACTCATCAGGGAGATCAATCCCCAACGCAATATCAGTAATCGCCATGCTCGTCCTCTCATCCCAACCCAATTTCCCACTTGGATCTCGCTCAACAGTGCGATATTTAAAGCAAAGCCGTACAACCTCATCGCTGCCAATACTCTGAAACAACTTTTTTGACTCTTCATCAAAAGCATGTGCGATTATTATGCAGAGATGACATCCTGAAGAAGTCGTTTCTGCAAGAAAGTCTCCCTTTGTCTTTGACCACTTTGCCCAGCGCGATATGTCATTCAAATGATCCCAGCTGCTTTGATAAGAATTGTTATAGTCCTTAGGGAATTGGGACCTGTGCTTTGAGCACGTATACGGTGTGCAGCCGACGATGGCCATGGAGCACGCATGGGTGCATTCGTCGCAGAGACGCGATCTCTCGAGTGGTGTTGGCCGCATTGTGATTGGCCTCGCAAGAAAATTGAATAGCTGGGGAAAGGATTATGGAGAAGGGGAAAATGCGATTATGAAGTGTGATGATATATATGAGATGGTGTTTGTCACCTTTTGGTAAGGCTGACTCAAGAATTAGCTCGTATACCGTATGACTCAGACGGTCAGACCGCTCAACACCCCGGTCAGCTACTATAGTCAACAAACATAGCCTCTTCGCGCTTCTGCCTATTATTTGTTTTAGTACGAACTCTATTTATATACACTTGTAACCAATCCAGTAACTGACGAAACCAAGTCTGTTTGTCCTCACCCTAAGGGGGGCGACCTGATGTTAGTATCTAGAGCACGAAGACAATTATCTTTCAAGGTAAATTTGTGAAGTAAAATTAATTGAAAACACAGCTCCCATCGTCTTGCATATCCTGATTGTTCAATAACAAATACCAGGCCATCAATCGCAGATCGGATAGCTCAACGTCAACAAAAGATTAAATACTCTCCCCGGTCCAACTCTCCACTACAGTCACGACGCCTGCATCTCGGGATACTCTGCGCATGTCCAGAATGCACAAGAACGCGACTTGTCAAGACCCCCATCCACATCAAATGTCCACGTAGCCCGCCTGCTCTTACGACTCCCACCACTGTGACCCTCAAACTGATAAACCTGATCACTCTTTTCAAAAGAGCTACCTGGAGTCGGCGAAGGAATGCTCCACCGACAAGGCGCGAACAGCGCAGGCGACCGCAAAGGCTGGCGATCTGGTTGCTCGACGCAAAGCTCGGTCAATTTTATATCCAAACCCGAAGTACAGTCGGATACACTGTTGCGTATCGTAGAACCCTGCTGCATAAGCCCATTGCTTGGATTGCGTAAGGTGAGGCTCTGGGCGGAGCAGAGATGCGGCTGTAAACTCTTGCGACGATCAGTCGCGCTTTTCCGCCTGCGTGGGGGAGACTGCAAGGTGAAATGGGGAGGTGTTTTGCCGTTGAGCGCGATTACTGTAGCGCGGCGACGCTGTCTTGGAGCAATGAGGCGTGGTGGACTTGATGTCTGGGTGAAGTTGGATATATCTGTTGGTGTTTTGGGTCCAAAGGCTCGTGCAGTTGGAGCCGAAAGATAGCAGCTCTTGGTGAGATTCAGAGGTTGGGGCACCATTGTGAAGAGTATGTGCTAGTGTATTGATGTTGGAAGAGTTTTTGGAGTTTGCACATCAACATAGTCGCGACGAAGTGCCTGATTATATCCGTTTGGCAGTTCGCCTGGTCACATAACGTCGCACAGCAACGAAAGCATTTTGTTTACTCATGCCGAACCAAATAATGAAATTGGGAACATCGTGAAATTTGTTCTAGTTTATGCACTCACGAACCTTCTTTGGCCTTTTTTCCTCTGCTATGAGCTGTGCTAGAAGACAGTGATTGTCCGGGAGCGCTGAGTCTTGCGTTTCAGACCATTCTGAGTTTTGGCGTTGGGGGCTTTGACCTTTTAGTGCACCCGAGGTACCAAGATGAAACAAGGAACGAAAAATGGGGCGGACTATTGTAATGGCATAATCTATTAATGAAAAAGCTTAATTGTATTTGGATTGACTTTTCTTGCTGATACATTATACGCAAGGCCCTGGCGATGAGCCGCTATGGCCTTGATTCTCTCATCCAGCAAGCGATGGGGGACTTCGATGCGAACAAATATGGCGAGAGGAAAGGCTATCTCAGCCGTGGAAGCCAGAGGCCAAGTGGCTATCTCGCTGAACGAATGAAGTTGCTATGTACTGGGAAGAATGTAGTAGAAATAGCTATGTACACAATTTGCCCTCTCTCCTCCCTCCTCCTGTCATTCTTGTTTGTCTCCTCCCCTAGGATCCTGAAAGATTCTCTTCCAAACATCGACTCCGCATCTGACATTGCATTGTCGCTCATGACCCGGTTCCTGACAACAGCGACTCTTAAGAAAGGCCGAACCACTTGAAGTCAAGATCCTCATGAGTAGGTACGACATGTCCGACTCCAGCAGCAGATACAGCAACAAACTTAGTTCCGTCCCCATAAATCATAGTGGTATAGCCAGACTGCGGAGTGTTGGTCTCGTTGCGGCTAAACGAAACACCCTGAAGGGTCGACCACTCCTTGATCTGCTCAAGAAGGTTCCGGTAAAACACAAGATTATCCGCAGTCCCGTGCCAGGTCTTGAATCGAGGATACGCCCCGTTGTAGCCTGGATACATGGCCTTGACCTGATCAGCCCACTGCTGTCCGGTCTTGATGATCTTCCCGTCGGAGCAGACACGGTCAGAACTGATGGGGCTTGATCCAGGAGACCCAGCCATGCATCCGGCCGCAACGCCAGAGTAGCATGTCGCAGCGGCGAAACGGTCTGGGTATGTAGCTGCGAGAACATTGGTCATCATGCATCCGGAGCTGGTACCCGTGACATAGACTTTATTGCGGTCGGCTTTGTATGTGTTGATGACATAGTCGACCATGCTGACGAGAACCTGACTGTCGCCCTGACCATCGTGCTTGAGCGTCTTAGTGCTGGCGACATCCCAGCAGTTAAAGTCCTTTTGGGACGATGGAAAGATGAGGATGACGCCCTTTTGATCAGCGAGGGACTTGTACTGGGTCTGCTGGAAGTAGCCTTGGCCGGTTCCACCACAGGCGTGCAGCTATATTCGAAGGTCAGCTGGAACAGGGAGATTTGATGGGGTTGACTTACGGCGAGCACGACTGCTGGGTTAGCAGGCCGGTTTGCAGGGATGTAGGCCTGCATGATTAGGGATGTCCCGTAGGTGTTTCCAAAGTTGTTGATGGTCTGGAGCTGAGCCGCAACAAGGCTAGCGCCCAGGCTCAGCTGTGTGAGAAGCTTGCGGGGTGAGGGGAGTCCAAGCATGGTCAATGAAATCTCCGAATCTGCTTAATCGTCGGTGTTTGTTATTCAATTGCTTGATCGCGGTCGATCTCCTTGCTTTATACTTGAATCAAGTCATGATTCTATTGTCAGCTCAAATGCCGGTGTCAAATACCGCGAGATCCGGAGGCAGCATGTCCGAAGCGAGACCCCGCAGCCGGGAAAAGAATAAATACTGCATGTCGGTCCTGGGCATCATCAAGTGGTAAACAGCGTAGCATGGATGGATGAAACGAGTATTGTGTCAAGAGGCTATTTCCATTCTCCAACTTATCCACCCGAGGTAGTCTCGTTTACCCCGCATGTCTGGCGTCATATGTATAAAAAGGGTATGCCGAAGCGTACGGAGGACTGCTCTCCGCAATTACCAGAAATAGTAATTGGTACCTGACTAGGGATGATCTGGATAAATAGGGCGCCTCGCGGATGATTACGCTCCGCAACCGCCAAGAACAGGAACCCTTGTTCAGTTTTGATTGTCTTCTTCACCGCTGGCGGGCTTCATGCCACTGGGACCACATAACCTGACCAAGTTCCTTTCTAGCACATAGTCAGTCGATTTCTTGAAATCTGGGCAAGAAATGATGGTACTTTTGGGCTGACTGTGGCGGAAGCATTGGCCGAAAAATTAGAAAGTGTGTTCTGATCTATCTAAGAATGCTCAGAATCAGTAGTTGGTATTCACAAGACATCAAACCGCTATAGGTGAAAAGGGCATGTAGCACACTCTCTATGCAAGCGATTTCGATGTACATGGAGACACTTCGAGCGGTGGATTTAGTTAATGCGAGCCTATATTGAGGAGGTGCTGTATGAATGCCTGCGGGCTAAGTCATGGCTATCTGCCGTTCACCATTCGATATGTTACTTGAACTTCTATGAGTCAATACAGTCACGGCTGACCTCTCGAGGAGGCCCATATGTACATGCCTTTACTTGGAGAGCATGAAGATACTCGCGTATCGTAGATAGCAGATTTGATAAACGCCTAGCCAAATAATCTGGACATGCGCTCATTCAAATTGTTCTTTGAACATCGACATCTTCGATAATATATGTTCTTCGTTCTTTTACGTTCTCCCCGTAAAGTTTACTTCTCTTAAGCCATGTACTTCTTTATTCTTAGAACAAAGAAGGAAGCTATTTACTTTAAAGCTTTAAAAGATTCTCCTCAAGCCAGGCAAGTTTACTAGCATTTCCAGTTTACAAACATCTCCTCTATGCGACTTCTCAGAGGATTAGTCTGGCTACTTAGAGGCTCCCGATTACTAAAAACCACAAACCTCACTACACATGGATCGCAATCGTCCCAGCTGCTCCTGCGAGGCGGAGGTGACTCATCTCGCAGCCCGAGTTGCTATCCTTGAAAAGCAACTACCCCAAAGCCAACCAACAAGATCGCTGAACACGGTTGGACCGAATGCAAAACGAAGGCTGCCTGAGACGACCTCAACAGTAGCTCGAGTGCCATCAAGAATGAAGGCGGTTAAGCGGTCGGAAACCACTAAGGCAGAACTCCTGACCTGTCCTCCAGAAGCAAAGGATGATCGCAAGTTCGATCGGCGATACCTTACAGGAAGAGGGCTTCCGATTACCCGCCAAGCCTTCTCGAAGGCCTATCTGCAGTGGACGCTGGATGACATGGATCCACGTGTTACTGCGTTTAGATATCGCCACCGGCGGGCCACCAATTGTTCCACCCAAAACTCCTGCCAACACTGGCATCTTGTCAATGGCACTGAACCCCACGAGGAAGGGGATATCTACGTAATACTCCTTTGCATAGACACCGAATCCGTCGAAGAGGTAAATAGTAGCTGTGAGGGAATCACCATGTTTGATGACGAGGAGCCTCGGGCTAATCGTATCACTGTTCAGCCTTGTCGTATTTTCAATGGTTTGATGCCTGATTTTAGTGCTATACGGGATGAAGGCTATGCGGTCCTTCATTGTCTGATCCTTGACTATGGTAAGACGGAGGAGGAGGATGGGGATGAGTGGAAGTGGATGGATCAATTTGGACGGCTGCTATCGAGAATGTGACTCTAACGTCACCTGGAGATGGCTCGAAGTGGGGATGGAGGAAGAATTAGGAACACTTGGATTTGAGATAGCTTTTGAATATTGGTAGTCCCGGAAGTTACTCTCTTAAACTATTATTCATCTTTGTCTTGATGTCGTGAATTGTGCTATGTTGTGATTTCTAAAGGATTGTTTATCTATACTAGAATATCAGAAGGATAGAGCATATTTCCGCGAATTGATCTACATAATCCTCCCTGTTTGAAAGCAGTAAGCTGTATTTTAATTGCTATTATTAATATTATTGCAAAAGTGATTAATTTCAAGAACAAGGATACTCCGAATGAATGAACAGTGTTCAGGCCAACCTGACTTGAAAAAAAGGGCCTGAACTGTTCGCTGGCCAGACATCAAAGAAATCTTTGAATAAATACTTAGGGGACAAAGACCCAGGCGATCATTTCCATATGTGAACACGGGGTATAAGAACATGCACTTGCATAACAATGGCTCTTTATGTAGTCAAAGCCAGTTAGTATTTGTCTTTTACCTCAATCCCTCTGGCTAGGAACGTGTATAAAGTCCTGGTATAGCTGTTAGTTTTAATGTTCAAATAGCATCCACAGTCCAGAATCTTCGGCAACAACGATAACAGAGCTTCACCAAGTCAATCAATCCACAGACACCGCAATCATGTTCACCATTTGGTCCACTATCGAACTCATTAAAACTCTTTACAAAGTCGGGAGTGGCCTCTCATTAATATACGACTTCTACCACTACCCACTCAGCTACATCCTACCTTTCTTCGACGTCGTACCCGGCCAACTCACTCCACTCCGCAACATGATCATCGGACTTACAATCTTCTGGTTCATAATAATAGTCACCTACACTATGTTTGAGTATATCATTAGAGCTATGATATACTTTACCAGGAAGTTGTTGTCCTTCATATGGATATTATATTTAAACCCATTTTACATGGCGGTTCAATTTGCTGTAGCAGTGGCAATTATTATTCGATTAGTAGAGATGTGCAAGTACGGTTCCTTGACATGAAGCGAGCAATGGAGGTAATTACATTTATTAAAGGGCAACAGTTTTTGCACATGAATTCCTTGGCGCAGGTCGCTTGGTATATAAGACAGGTTATTGCCTTTTGGGTTTGAGGGGATTTAGGTATTTTAAGAAGAAGATATTTACAGACTATTCTTTTACACTGTCCCTCTTCGAGGGAACTCAATGTGATTTTGACTGTATTTATTTATGCTACGTGCGACTCTGTTAGTGGCCACGTCTGGGAGATTAAGCTTTTGTATTGAAGCGGGCTTCTTATACCCTAGCTGCTGCTAATAAGGTTACTGATTAAGTTATCATAAAAGCATATTATTCTGTTTTTTATTAGGAGGCTTATCTTTATTAAGGCAATACATATATTGCCTTCTAAAAGCTAAAGTTAAATAGGATTTTTTAGTGTATTGGCTTGATATATCTCGTGGAGGCGTCATAAGCTTTAGGCATCAATCAATCTTTTACACTGTATTTAAGCCATACCTAAAAAGGGTTATTTCCAATATGGATAGAAAAGTAACATCAGCTCCATCACCCGCGTACACGCCCTGGAGATACTACAACTTTCACACCGGTCGGCTTTTTGCATATAAACCTCAAAATAAAGAAACAAGCTCACAAAGCCTTGATAAAATCGTGATTAATATTTTATCGGTGAAAGAGACTTAGGCCAGGGCTATTTCTTTGCATCTAATGCAGGTGATCTTAAGATACATCCCTGCCCTTCGATAGATGCATATATTCCATGTAAGTTGATTGGGCCGATTGATGAATTTAACTGGATACGAACTTTCCTCCAGAAGCAGTAAGACACGGCGCCGGACAAGCACGAAAGCCTTAGGCTAATATGGAGATCTTAGGTGCCGCGGGTTCGGGAAGCGAGGTCTCCGATCCAGGCAAAATTCCAGCCAGGTGGCGATGTTCGACGAAAACGCTGACCTTCTCTAAATGAGATTGATTTTAGTATTGTGGTCGAATCGTTCACAGCTAACCGCACGATAAATAACCTCATAATGGTAAAATGCTAATATTTATGCTTCGCAGCTTCATTAAAGATGCTATGTCTTGCTGTGAATCATTATTAGAGGAGGAGTCTGCTCGACGTCGCAACAGTCATTGATATAGACGATTTCTAGGTCAATCATAGACACTAGTGTTGATAGAGGTACTTTTCGTACCCGCTTACTTCATTCTTGTTATTCGAGGCGTGTACGATGGGCACAAACTCTTCTCATAAGGCCATCGCAGCGCTTCGCATCATTCAATCGACATACCTGTTGGCGCTCGATACTTCCAATTAGCGTTGTCCCAGGCTATTTTAGTGGTTAAGCACTGGCATGCAATCGGAAAAGATCGAAAGTCAAAAGACCGCTACAGAGGATGATGTGCAGAGTCTAACCTCGATTCAGGACATCTTAGCGCTGGTGCCCTACTCCAGACTCTGCTATGAACTAAAACTTGGGCACTAGCTCAGGGGGTTGGATACCTGATGCCTCCCTCCTTGCTGTTGTCTACGGGACGACCATGTTCTCATCTGTAGGTATTTCTATCAAATGACATTATGATCGATAGAACACATTTGCACCAGCCTGTTCAAGCCTGGATATCAGGAACTTCAAAATCAGTGTACGCGAAAGTCGTTGGCAATTCCAATCGTGGCTTTACTCACGACTCATGTCTGCCCAAAATTACATCACAGCTCCCCTTCTCCAAGTCTCGGCCCATCGGCAAAATGCTTCCTCCTTCAATATTCTCCGTCCCTTGACTATATCTAGACAAGATCCATAGCCCATGGCTGATCTCGCGTGATCGAGGAGGATAGTGTAAACTCTATCGCGATTCTTCGACCCAAAAGACAGGTTAGTGCGGAGTCTATTCCCGAACCACGCTGCCACCGTCAAAGCGCTGATGTGCCTGCTAATCTGCTTCTGACGATTCACGTAGCGTAGAGAAGAGGCACACGAAATTGGCGCACACCAACAAAGCCTTTGATATAGTGTTAAAGCAAAGTCAGTGGTTCCAGTGGCGTGTCTGCTGAACGTTTGGGGCATAGCGTTTCGTCTTGCCTTTTGCTTAAGTGCTTTCCCTCCCCCTTGTCCTAGTCAGATCGACCTCTTCGCGAGATTGAGTTGGACCGTCGACCCGTTCACTCGCCAAAATGCCTGCAGGGCCGTCCGGCGTTGTCGTCTTGGTATGCGATCAACCACGTCCACGAGCCATCTGAAACGTCCATTTCTAACAACCGCTCGCTCAGACCGTCATCTATGTCCTCATCGCCGTGTCCGCTATAATCATCGGCGCCCGAATCTATCTACGATTGGCAATTCAGAAGCAGCGCCTCGTGACAGCAGACTGGCTGCGCATATCAGCATGGTGCACCGCGTTCGTCACGGGCTTCTTCGACATACTCTATGCGAAAGAGGGCGTTTTGCATCCCGGGATTAATTACACTCTTTCTAATTGGGATGCCCCGTTGGAACAGCAGATCAGAATGCGCAAGGTAAATGCTTTAGTTACTCACGAGGGAGATTAAGCTGAGTGAAGTTGCAGTACAATTGGGTCAATCCGTTCCCATTTTACACGACGTTCTATCTGTGCAAGGCGTCGCTCTTGGTAATTTATCTACAGCTATTTCCGCCATTCATGGTCATGAGAAGACTCATGGTCTGGATCGTGGTCGTGTATTGTATCTGTGCCTACATTGTTACCATTTCACTCCAGCTCTTTCTCTGCTATCCAATTGAACGGAACTGGTATTACAGAACAATCATCCCCGACATTCATGTTTCTAATATGTTTTCTAGGTCTGTCACGAAGCCTGAAGAAGCATGCAAAGTATCTACGATACTGCTTCTCTTCCAAATCAACTGGGTCCTGCATTTCGTCGGAAGCATTGCTCGAAAGTTTCCCTATTGCCTTTGACCCTACATAGAACTAACAGCGTGCTAGTCTTCTGCCTCCCGTTCTTCATTATCCACAACCTCAACATGCGAAGGAAGGTCAAAGTCAGTGTATACTGCATCTTTCTCTTAGGCATCATCGACATCGCGTTTTCCCTCACGCGCTTCTTGACCATTCAATTGGGCGATAGCGAAGACTTTCGATCATTCACGATAATAGGCAAGTCTACTTCAAGATACAATTATAACGCCATCTAACCCCTCATTAGAACTCTGGTGTTCCCTCGACGTGTACATCGGTCTCGTCATCTGTTGCATCCCAGCTCTCCGACCGTACCTTCACCGGAAAGGAGTCAACTACAAAATCCAGGAGTCAGGTCGTCCTTCGAAGTCTGGCCATGCGATACGTCGGACAGGGCAAAGCGGATTTGAAGAGATAATTGAGAGGTCAGGTCCTGGGGCCGATGGTCGAAATGACTCGTGGTCTGGGTCTCATTCCTGTGAGACTACGGCACAATTGAGTGATAAAAACGACAATGGAAGCGATATCGAGCTGGTTAGTATTGAGGTCAGTAAGAGCAGTGCGTAGGTTGGCAATACTTAGCGCGATAAAGTAACAACGATTGAATACAAGATAAATTACCTGCCCCTCCAGTCTAGTCGTGTCTCGGTACTTGTAGAATGGACTCCACAAGAGCGTTATCGTGAGTGAAGCACGTCTCTCAGACTTCCCAACTCTAGCACTCAAGTTCCAAGCAAAAAAATGAACGGGTACTTTCTTACATCTACACAGCGACCGAGTATGGCCAAAACATCGACCCAGGGCCAAAAGTAAGGTATAAATAGCCATGGTTAAACTATATCGGATTTTATCACGTTTCTATGGTATTAATTAGTATCCTTAAGTAATGTAGGATAACTGTTATTGAGTTAATGTTCTCACCCCCTTTGCTGTACTTAATTTTTCTAATGTTCAACATTCATATTGTAACTAAAATAACTTCCGTATAGCTTGCCGTAATATCTTGTCCGCGCCATTTGCAAAACGAATAAGGTCAACACCACTAGTAGAGTTAAGCAAAACATAATCATGGCCTACTGTTATAATATCCCCTCGGTGACTTTTAGGTCTCCATAATATCGGCTTTTCGTCGAACTCTATCCATTCCTGATTTGGATGTTTGCTATATCCACTGGCAGTCATGAATACGCACTGTAGGCCCTCTTGGCTCAACCTGGGCTTGCCACCCTTTTTGACAGTAGTAATCTTAGAACCTTTAATTGACATCGACTTCAAGAAACTTATATTGAAAACCCCTTGATCGGTAGACAAAGTTGAATCGTCAAGAAAAGAGAAGCGAAGAAACGAATTAAGTATAACAATACCGATACCATCTGTGCTCAAATTCCAGAGAAATGAGCGGTAACCAGGGCGAGACTGAATCATAACGAAAGTTCCTTCTGGAGACAACTTGAGTCTTGGATCTTCGACCTCGTGTAGGTGCCGAGGCGTATGGCGATACGGAGAATTGATCTGAGAGGTCTTTTCGCCGGTCTCAACATTATATAGGAGAAATACCGAATTACGCCCTGAATCCTCATCAGTGCACCACAGGACTCCCAATGAGTTACTAGCAAAAGCTATCAAGAGAGCAAACTGTGATTGATTGTGCGGTTGTCTGAGAGTCCTCTCTCGTCTCTCTGTCGTGACATTCCATAGAGAAATGCCGCGCTTAGACTCACGCGCAGCTACCCATCGATCGCCGCTGAGTCTTTTGTCAGAGACTGCAATAACTCTACTGTCAAAATCACCAGAGACTCTTTGCGAGCTCTTATTGACCAAGTCCCAACCAAGGATCGATTGCTGGCCGCCGACTATGACGTAGCGATCCGTGGGCGAGAATGTGATAGTCCGGGTGTTTGGCTGATTTTCGTCGTCCAAGTCCAACGAACTTATCATGTCGCTTGTCAATGAATCCCATACTTCAATGTTGGGACCGAGGTCATAAGCTATCAACTGCCCGTTATCAGAGATGTGGAATTTCCTTTGAGCATTTTGTGTCGTGGGTTGCTCATCAGCCAAAAGGATATTAGCATCCAAGATCCATAAGTCTCTCTTACTCCCGCACGCAATTGTCTGATCATCGAACGAAATCGCAATTCCTTGCCAACCTCGTAGATATGGTAGGTCAACTACTCGCCGTACACGGCGACACGCACGATCACATATGATGAGTCTATCTTTTCCACCTAGAATCATCCAAGAATCAGAGTGTGAAATTGCCAAACGAGAGAAAGAGTACTCAATGTGACTCCACAATTCACACTTTTGCTCAACAACATTCCAGAGATAAATGTTGTCTGTAATATCGCAAAACATGAGCAAGTTTGTACCGGGGACGAAGGCTAGGTCATTGATGGGCGAAATATCCTTCCAGTCAGCATTGTTGTACTGCTTGCCTGTTCTTAAATTGATGACCACAATTCGTGGCCTGCCTTGCATGTGGAATGCTACCAAGGAACAGTCTGATGAGAAGGAGAAGTAGAATTCTCCAAGCTCTTTAAAAGAAGACGAACGGAGAAATGCCTCCCCGAGAGGGCACTGTCGACGAATTTCACCGCTAATATCATAGATCACCAACAGTGACTCATAGCACACTAGCAGGTACTCAGTGTCAGGTGAGATCGCCATGCCTAGAACTTTAGAGTTGTCCAACACTTGACGCCAAATGGTCCTGTTCGGAGTCAGGTTGCGGAGTTGAAGTTCGTATTGATGCCGCGGCAGAAAATGAGCAGGTACGGAATCAGAGGATGATTCACGTTGAAAAGCGATAATTGCTAGCCATTTCCCATCTGACGACGCAGCAAATCTTTGAGGTTTAAGACGTCTTTCTATGACGTCAGGCATAGGCTCTTGACTAACATCCCATCTATACACTCCAGTCAAGGTGGTCGCAACTAGTATTTGGCTTGTAGGTGCGAAGGTCATAGTCTCGATATAAAGGTCGTCACCGGGGCTTTCAAAGATGCGCCGAATCGGGCTCCACTTATCGTCAACCTTTGGGCCTTTGGAGAAGATTCCTGAAGTGTACTGTTTGAATCGACGGCGGATAAGGCTATCGTTCGGGCTGAAGAGCAAACCAGAGGCGTAAATCTGGAGTGGGTAGTTCTGTATTACAAACCTGAAATAGTGTGAGAACCTGAGGGCATCGTCGATCAGGGCCTTGAAACTTTCTTGTCCTTCCTATTGGAATCGATTAGTAAGGGTAACTCGCGCCATGTGGAGGATTTTGAGACCTACAGCTGGTAGATTCCCCACGGTTTCTAAAGCTTTCAGTGCAGCAGGTAGGTTTTCACATAAAACAAGGGCTTCCAACCAAAACAAGAATTTTTCTTTGATGAAATCATGAACAGTCTCAATCCCGGCGATATAGCTGTTCTTCTCGCCGCGAATGGAGAGCTTGTACGCCTCTTGTATATGATCAGCCCAGAAAACACATGAATATTTGATGTTCTCTAAGGGATCCGGATCCGGACAATTCCGAAGAGCATCTTTCAGTGAGACTCCCGGATGGACCAAGCCATAGATATCCGGATGGAGTTTTTGTAGCGTAGCGATACACCTTTGAAAGAGGTCGTATTGATGATGCGCAAGTCCAGATTGAAAGAGTAACGTGCTTGAGTCCCTGAGCAGAAAGTCCTTGGCAGACTGGTGGATGAAGATGACAGAGCTCCCTTTCGTCGTCAGAAATGAACCACATTCCACTATGAGATCAGGTACTAGTTTTTCGTCTATTTGTAGGTCCTCCATAGCTATTAGCTCTGCAAAGGTGAGAGGGCGGAAGACCGTTGATGCGTCGGCGAGGATTCTGATGTAGAGGTCACAGCTGTCTGACTTGTGGATCTGTTCCATCATCTTCGCATAGAGCTGGTTGAGGCCCTGGGGAAATTGTGATAGTTGATTGGGAATTTCCCAAGCTCGGCATCTCTCTAGTCGTTGGCACACCAAGGCCACCCAAAGAAAGGTACCATGGGCGTGCTCAGATAGATGGTCATGGATTTGCTGTAACGTACTCTTCTTGAGTTTCTTTCTCTCAGCTAACTGGCGCGTTCGGTAGCTGATGTATTTGTCGACAGCTTTAGAGACAGATCCTTCGTGGAGTTCCAAAGACAGCGCTAGCTTTGAAGATGCTTCTCCAAAAAGCTCTTCAATTTCACAACGATTGCGGCTGGTGGTAATCCACTTCACGCGTGAGGAAGTACTCGATATCAGTGCCAGGAGGAGTGGGAGGTCTTCAACGCACTCATCCAGGGCATCTACAAGCAAGTATGTCTCGCCAAGACCTGGGTCTTCCAATATCTTGTGGAAAATGCTTTCGAGGAACACCTTATAGTTCCAGTGGTCTTTGTCTTGCTTATCGTCCAGATGAGACACAGCAGTTGGGTGCTGAATGACTAGCAGGTAGATGAGACCTTTCAAGATTGCTGTATAGTTGTTCAGACCTGAATTTGTAGCTTGGCAGAAGAAGAAGGACATTGTTTTGCACTTCTGCGCACTCGCCAGTTTGGTGGAACGCCGCAGCTCGTCTATGAGACCGCATAATAGCATTGTCTTCCCTTTTCCAGGGTCACCTCTGATCCACAGAAGCCGACCATTCTCCTTTTCGTCGCGCCAAGTCATAAACTCAGGGCTTTTAAGGATCCAAACATACGAGTCCTTCAACAAACCACCATTAGTCTGTTCAATCCTGGCTTTGTCATCACGAGGATCGGTTGAGCGCAATGCATTCAGGTGGTTCTTAGCACCATTGTGCTCGGACCCCTTACTATGATGATGCGTTATGCTGTAGCTATTGCCGACGTGTACTCTGGAAGAGCCAGATGCATTCAGGGCCTGTACAGTACTGGAAGTTGGATTCTCCATTGTGACATCGGCAATCCAAATGTCACGGTTATTCTCAGTGAGGGAGGTAAAAAAGAAACCGAAGCAGAAAATCACGCGAGGGTTGAAAGAGGGGGAGAGAAGGGGTAACAAGGATATATCCAATCGCATCGAAGATTTGGAGGTGTCTGCCTTTCAGCTGCGTGGCTGAGGATGCCCCACTCAGAACCAACAACCAACAGCTTGAAGTGAAAATAACTCACCAAAGTGGCCGTTCTCGTCCATCAATAATCGTGGCCTGCGAAGAACATCATGGCTGAGATATTCGGCACTGTCGCTGGCGCCATAAGCATCGCCGGCCTATTCAACAACTGTGTCGATTGTTTCAACTACGTCCAAATCGCCAAACATTTCGGCCAAGACTTCTCGCGCTATCAACTCCGGCTGGATGTCGCCAAATGCAGACTAGCGAGATGGGGAGCATCAATCGACATCAACAATGACCGACGGTTCAGTTTCACCGAACCAGCCGATCCAACGGTTGCTTTGGCTCAAGGCATTCTGGAAGAGATAGTGGCCAGATTCGAGGCCGCATACAAGGTCTCCAAACGCTACCAAGATAGAACGGAAGAGCAGAGCCTGAACATTTGCATGGAAGCAGATCTCTCCGCAGTTTCGCAACGTGTTCATAGTCGCTTTGACTTGTTCACTAAGCAGCGGTATAAGAGCTTGGGGTTGATGAAAAAGACAGGCTGGGCGCTCTACGATAAGAGCTATATGGGAAGAATGATTGATGATATTATCGCGTCAATTGAAGACTTGGAAAAGGTCTTTCCCAGCACCCCACAAGTCACACGTCAATTAGTCGATATGGAGATTGAGGAGGTCAATGACGAGCAGGAGTTGGAATTGATTCATGATATCGCGGAAGGTTTAGATCCTGTATTGTCTAATGCATCTAAGGATAAAATCGTGGAGATTGCTGGCAAGAACACTGTGGGGAAGATCACTGGACAAGGCAGGGTTAACATCGGTAACACATTTGTAGCAGGGTCGTTTACAAATTCACAAGGGATTCGGGTTAGTACAGTCAACCATGTGGATGAGGTTAATACTACGGAGCCGTCAAGAGTTAATATTGGGAATACCTGGGGCGGCAAGGGGTTTTGGGATTGACAGATGATTTGGGCTCGTCAGTCTTCATTAGGCGCTGAGGCGAAATTATATCTTTAGTATACTTGACAGGTTAAGATCGCTTTGGTGAGTCTTTGCTAGTGACTTGTTGCGTATTATGTATAGTTAGAGTGCTTGTATCAAGAGCGATCCATGTTAATAGTTACTTATGTTACTCTTAATTGATAAACGACATCGGGCGCGTCGAGTTTCTTAGCCATATCTTAGGCTTGTCCTAAGAGATCTCATCTTAAGAAATATTATCTTAGTCTTATCTTAAGATATCTCACTCATCTTAGGCTTATCTGAGGCTCGATCTTATCTTATCGACGGATAACGATAAGACAGCCACTACACTATAATTACCATCTTAGCGCTACTTACTTACCCTAACTGCCTTGAATTTTATTAATATGTACTAATAAAAAGTTTCGATCTCGCTCTCTTAATAGGTATAATTGGCTCCATGACATTGAGTCAAGAATAGTTTTATTAATAAGATATTTATGAAAAAGTCCATGCTCCTAATCATAAACATTACACCTTCCGTGGACATCATTAATCTCATACGTTATCATTCATCATGATCATGATCATCGTGTGATCCATAAACGCCCCAGAATGCAGCCATAAGCATCTCAGACTCCCAGCGAACATTTCGCGTCTGAAATGATCCTCTCAAGGCTTGCTTCAAGTCGCTTACTCTTATCACCAAGGGCTACATTCCGAACCAACAGGTCACTGTTCTGAGCAGTTAGGAAATCCTTACTGCTTTCGAAGTCATTGACCATCGCAGTGAGTCTGGCAAGTTTGTCCTCGCAAGACTCTGCCACCATCGCAGACTTGTCGCATCTCGCGTTGAGATCCTTGGCCTGCGCGGCATAGCGTTTGGTGTCGATCTCCAAGTCTGCAAGTTTCATTACGAGGGCCTGGTTCTCTGCGATGAGAGTCTCCTCGTAGTTCTTCGTCGCCTCTCTGGATGCTGCACGTTTATCCAAGAGGGCCTGGCTCATCGTAATAAGAATTTCGTTATCTGAGTCCAGATCCTTGATTTCCGCATCAAGGGCTGCATTCTCAGTAGCAAGATCAAAATTACTCAACTCCAGTTTTTCGGTCTTCTTAACAAGCTCTTCGTTCTCAGTGACGAGAGCTTTGTTACTTGACTCCAGCTTCTTGTTCTTCTCAACGAGCGACTCATTCTTGGTCTTGAATGCATTAAGTGACGTGTTCAGTTGACGAATCTCACCGTGGAGCTTCACCTTTGCTTTCATATTAGTCTCGTGGATTCTATTGTCAGGGTCAAAAAGCGCTCGACGGAAAGATTGTGACATGCGCTGAAGTACCTCCACGTCGCGCTGGAGCTTGAGATTTTCTCGCATGGTAGATTCTTTCTCTTGCTCACATTGTCGGAGCTTGTTCTCAAGCTCTTTCGTCTTCGCGACCCAGTGTTCTTCTCGTTTCACTGAATATGACATGAATGACGCATTCTCATACGCCCCAATCTCAGTCGATGTCGGAGTATCTTTGGTCGGCGCCGGCTTCTCTTCCACAGCAGGTGTATTGCTCAGTTTGGTCGGGTCAATAGCCTGTCTCCACTCACGAAGTGCAGCAGCTAAGGCACCATCATCTTCAACCCACTCTCGGGGAAACTCCAAATCAGAGTGTCGGTGGTGGGACGTGATGTTGGTGACGGGGCTAAGCACGCGCGCGGCCTTGAGATCGTTATCTGATAAGGGGATACCCGGAATAGGATATCCTTGAGACAAGAAATGAGCAAGATGCTGGATCTGCTGCGCAACCTTAAGGATATCAACGTAGGCCCCTGGCATGGGTTTCTCAGTAGACGCTGTGGCCATGGTGAGATTTAGATCAACTTCAGATGATCTCAGCGTTTGGGAAAAGAAATCAGGGTCGTTGATAGTTATCAGAGTAAGGTAGAAAGGTATTGTGGTTGAGAGGTCGGACATGGGTAGCATGTCAGCAGAAATTGTCTATTTATAACCTCAGTTTACGTGTTCAGAAACTAGATGTTCCAGCCAGTGGCTAATTCACTTCATGAAGCTGCCTATTAGATATGCAGCAGCCTTTCTGTCACTACCATATCTGCTGCCTATGTAATAACGAACAAGAGGAAGCCATGTTCCTGATATCTGCTACCTGACGAAAGCAATGGTCACAGGAGATGGTCTATATCTCGCTAAGGGCAAATATTTTACTTATAGATATACACATTAATCTACCAAGAGTATAAAGTAACTCATACTTGGCTCTCTGGCCAGAGATAACATGCCTGTAACAAAGCTGGGATGTATTGTCTTAAGGGACCTCGGGGTATCTGCCCTTTATATACTTTCCGGCGTATCCACTGCCGCACGCCATTGCCCTTTGTAATCAAGAACATGCTGCCAGTGCGTTTCGGTGGGATATTTTAAACGCATAGCTAGCAGAACATCCGCGAAAGGGGATGCCCACGGCTAGAAGTTCGAACATAGCAGCGAACCCTGAGTCACATCTTGAACAACCCATTGTCCGTCCAAAAACAAAAAAGTCAGACTTCCTCAGTTATAAATACGTTCATTACCCCGGCACTAGAACTACGTCCCAGCTTCTCGCCATCGCAAAAAGTGACGTGACTCTTGCCCTAATCGCATGAACAAGCGGCGATCTGGTTTCAGTTTCTACGAACAGCCGCGATTATGGATTTCAATGAACTCGTGGCCAGTAGGGCTGAGCTAGAAGCTGCAATTAGGGAAATACAGGGAAAAGTCACAGATCTTTGGCGCATCAACCATCAGCAAGAGGAGAAGATCAAAGATTTGGAGAATCAAAATAAGGATCAAAATGTCAAATTTGAAGCCACAAAACATAAGCTCACACGGACTGAAGTCACAATTCGAGCACTTGAAGCAAAGGTCAAACTCCAAAAGGCTCATCTTGAAGAGTTGAAAGAAGAATCTCAACAGCAAAAGGACGAGATCGAGGCGCTGAAGACCCAAGAACAAAGCAACTACTTGAAGCATACTGCCAAGGTCTCAGAGCTGAAGAGGGAGAAGTCGGTTCAAGCGTCTAAGATTGCTCAGTTGGAGAAGAAGGTGAAGACTAGCGAAGTCTCGGGCGTCAAAGCCAATTTTTCGTTCCTTCAGTCCAAACTTATGCGTGCTGAAGCGGAGTGCAAAGACAAGATCACAGAGCTAAACTACAAGCATCTGGGGCAGAAAGTGAAAATGAGAGACTGCATCAAGGAATTGAAAAGCCAGAAGGAAGATCAAGAAGCTGAGATTGAAACTCTGAAGGATCATTTAAGGGGCAAAGAGAATCTCATTACCGAGCTGCTAGACGCTTCGCAAACAAAAGACTCATCGTGGGAAACTCAATCGCAGCGAATTACCCTGCTAGAAGCCCAGATTGAAGCTCTGGAGGTTGACAAGAGACGCCAAGAGTCTAGAAGTGAAGAGCTCGAGATGAAGTACAGTACAGAGACGTTCCGGCGTGAGAAGTTACAAAAACAACTTAAGTTGAACGAATACGATGTTGATCAGGTGCATGAGATTGCTCAGAGTCTGGAGTTTCACTTCAACAGCACCTATGTCAGATTTTCTGGGGATAACAAGCTGCATACTAAGGCGGAATTGGAGGAAGCGTATAAGGAAGCGCAAAGACTGCAGGATAAGCGGAGAGCTTTGGTCCTGGCGAGACGGATGCGGATTCATGAAGAAGAAGATCGAGACAGAAGTGCGTACTCAGAGAAATAGTATAATTTCTAGCTAGGCGGTTAGGATAGCTCAGTAGGGATACATAGGTTTCCGTGGGATTATTGTGCGATTGAATGATAACGTGATACGAAGCGAAGGATGACTCGCGATTGCCCCTGGAGGGTATTACGAAATACATGAAATAATAAATCATACATACTATTTTTAGCCGCCAAGTCTTGAGTTGCGAGACGTGACATACATGGTCCGTGAACTTGAGCGGTAAATTCTGGTGTGATTGACAACATATAGCGTAATTATGCAAGAACCCCTGTAAAAGCCGCTTATAGTTGACATCTGAATACGCCCGGTGGGTTGGATATTAGATACGCAAAATATTCAATACGCCTTTGAGACCAGATACGCCATACGATTTCACGCGATTTGAAAGAACAACGAGCTAATGGTCAGGTGTTCACGTTCAACGTGGTCAAGATTATAGATAAATACACCTACACGTCTCCTTCCATAACACTCTTAACAACAAAGTTAAATCTGAACACTATCAATAGCATTGAACCACCTTTTCAATAACGCTTCTACCGAACACGTCCTGAATATCACCTCATTCGCAATGCATTTCTCCCAGATCCTCATCACCGCAGCCGCGATCTTCACTCAAGGCACTCTAGCCGTTGGTATCAAGATCTACACGGGCCGTGACTGCACCGGCACAGAACAGACTCTCACAGTTGACCACAATGCAGCCTGCAACCCCAAGGTTCAGCGTTTCCAGTCTTACAAGGAGAACGGATTCGGACCGGGTAATGGGCAGCGAATTGCATTCTACTCTCAGCCGAGCTGCTCTCAGGAGTCGTTCATCTATGATACGTACTCCCACGATGGAGATTACTTCCATTCTAAGCAGTGCTACAATATCAACGGCCATTCTCCTGTCAAGTATGCGCAGGGGGCTAAGCTGTATTAGGTGGGTATGTAAGACCCTCTCGTTGAATTAACTTACTTGACGGTTGTTCTGACTTGGTTCTTTAGGCTTTCATATAACACGGCCATCAACTGCATCATGATGGGGGAATACTGGTTGGATAAGTTCACATTCGTTAGGTTATATGAGGGATTGATGACAGGAAACTAGACTTCGTCGACTTGGAGGGTAGCAGGAGTCAGAAGAGATAGAGCAAAAGACCACAGAACATAGGGACACATATCTCAACTAGAGTTAATAGCCATTCGTTTACTAAAGATCCCAAAGACAATTCATCATCTAACGTCACCATTGATTTAAATTAGACGTGGCATGAAAGGAACCTTGGAAACGGCTAAAGCCTAACTGTTATCATAGAGCTATCTCTACTACCCAAATCCCCCTAACCTCCAGCTCCTCACCAGAGCTCACAAACGGGTTCTTTCTTGGGACAGTTAAATGCCTTGTTAAATCCAACCGTGTTCTTGAGAGGCAGTAAAACTCTCGCAGGCGCCGGGCTATGTACGTCATCCTCGAGCAGCTGGAGGCCTAACTTCGGCGGCACATTGGAACACCAGGTCTGACCCCATTTGATGAAGAAGAGCTGCTCGTGAGTGAAGTCCTGCAAACCTGGAAGATTCTTGGCCTTGCCCTTTTCACTTTCCCACTTCTTCCAGGCCTCATAGCTAGAGGACACACCGCCAGCATCTGCGATGTTCTCGTCAAGAGTGAGCGTTCCGTTGACGTGGACATCTGTACCATTGGGCGCTATGATGGTGAAGTTGTTGTACTGTTCCACAAAGCACTTTGTCTTCTCTTCAAAGGCCTTGATCGACTCCTCATCCCACCACTGCGTTGCATTACCAATCTCATCAAAGTTGCGGCCGGTATTATCGAAGCCGTGTGTGATCTCGTGTCCGACGACGCTGCCCATGCCACCATAGAGGAGATAAGACGGAAAGTCTACATCGTAGATAGGGAATTGTTGGAATCCTGCGAAGAGAACGATCTGGTTCAGAGTACGGGCGTGATAGGCATTGGCGGTCAGAGTGCTCAGGACAAATTGACCCCTGTTATATGGCTTTCCCAGAGTCATCCAGTTGTTCTTAACCTTGGATTTGGCAAAGCTTAGCGCATTCAAGGCTAGAGAAGGCTGGATCTTGACATCCGAGTAGTATTCCTTGAGGGCAATAGGGTCTACGGCATCAGGAAACGTCGGAAGACCGATGATCTTCCGCATAGCTTCCACCTTTTCGATAGACGCCTTCTTGACCTCATCCGTTGCCCACTCCCGCGATTCAATGCGCTCTGAAAAGGAGTCCTTGATGTGTTGCACAAGATTGGATGTAAGCTCGTTAGCTTCCGGACTAAAGTGCTGGTCCACGAAGAAGCGTGAGAGTATCCATGTCAAGCCTGTCGGGCCGATGAACTGCGACGTGATTTGGGAGCCTTGGGTCCATGCAACTCCGTAGTTCATCAAGTTGATGCAACGCTTCCATCGGGGTGCTGGACTCTCGGGATCTCTATCCCTTATCTTGTTCACCAAGTCGTTATAGGCGTTGGTTAAGTCGTTCTCGATGTAGATGGAAATGGAAGTAATGGCCTTCCATACAAAGTACGCTTGGAGAATTGTAGTCGGAGTCTCAGAGATGATCTGGGATGCATTGTTGAAATAGGCGGGTGAGATAAATTGGATATCGCCTTTCCAGTTATTTGGAGCAAGCTGTTCGATCACATACTCGTAGTTCAGCTCAGGAAATTGCTTCTGGGCCTCATCGATTGAGACAATATCAGATGCCGATCCGTTCTGTGCGGCCAAGGCAGAAGCAGCCACTAATTTGCCTTCTAGCTCAATGACTGACGTAATGAGCTTTGCAGCTGCTGTCGTGCTGACATTGGAAGGGTGAACAGCGGCTAAGAGCTGAGACGCGATCTTGACGTACTCTTGGAGATCTTGCTCTGTAGCGGGAAGAACCAATTCATCAGGCTGCAGGGGAAAGAGGGTAAGTTGGACAGCGTCAGGGTCGGTGTCTTTCTGCTTCTGTATGAACCGCTGGAAGGTTTGAATGCCGACGCTCTCGAAATAGGCCAAAGTCCTGCCCATAGCAACAGAATCCTGGGTGGTGTTTGAAGCTGTCTTGTTGCCAGTTGCAGGGTACAGGTCAACGACTGTCTTGACAACCTCGTGTAGAGTTTCAAGACCCTCTTCTTCGAGCGCTGTATAATTAGTGCAGACCTGATAGGTGTCCTGAATCTTAGAAAAGATCTCCTTGTCTGCCTTGGATTGCTCCGTAGTCAAGTTGACGGTGATCCATCCAGCGTCTTCACCAGTTGGATAAGGGCTCTCAAGAATCTGTCTCAAGGCACTCTCGACATTTTCCTGAGCAAGCGTGAGTCCATCTGTGGAGACTCCACCAGCAGGAATCTCGTGTCGAGCAGCCCAATTGCCGCAAACATCTGTACAAGTGGTTAGAATTGACAAGAGGTATGTATGTATCAGGTCTCACATTGTTCAAAGTCTTCGCAAGGGTCAATCTTGGTGTAGTTCAAAGCCAAACTTCCAAGAATCTCGGAAGCGATGTGCACGCAAGATGCTGATGTGCAAAGATTCGACCCGATGGTGTTGGGGGCCATGATGCTATGCAGCCAGAAAACTGGGTAGACTTGGTATTGGGAGGTTTTGGAAAATAGATAGATAAAACTTGAAGGATAAGAAGAATAAGTAGGGCTCTGCAACTCCCGTGACTCTTATTTCAGAATGGATGTAGACTATAGAGGTGATAGCACAGCTGGGCTATCTTGCCAATACTTATACCAATTCAACCCATTGCAAGAATAGCATAGCCATTATGACGTTCTGGTAAGCAGTAGACTCGGGACAGAGCTGTGCAGACGAGGCGGAGCTGAGCGGGCGATTTTACCTCAAAAACAAGGTTAATTATGCTAACTGTACTAATATTACCCGTAGCGTCTGACTCGCCTGGTTTTTTGGAGACCTTGGCCAATCAGGCATCATAACATGAATCGAAGATCATCGCCACCAAAATCTCACACGAAAATATGCCTGGAGCCAATTGAACTAGGCCGTAAAAGGTATTTCCCACCGCTCTCGCTTTCTTAGGCGTAATATTCTTACATCATTTGCTCTTAAGAAAACACATGGCACTGTACCTCAGCGCTGCAAAATACCCAAAGACGGTAGGCGGTAAGAACTTGTTGGCGATTGCAAAGTGGCTGTATAAAGCCCGCGTCTCACGTAGAACGAAAATCTCCTGAGTCAATTATTCTATTGGTTGTAACACACTGTACTGTTGTCCTTTTCGTCACTATAATGGGTCAACACTACTCTCAGCCTCGACCAGGCACCAAGCTTCAAGTCATCGGTGCTGGCCTTCCCCGCACCGGAACTGCATCTATCAGCCGAGCGCTGGAAATTCTTCTCGACGGTCCTGTATATCACGGTGGGACACAAGCCTTTCTCGGCCCTGAAGTTGAAATCAAGACATGGATTCAGGTGCTGAACCAATGGCGACCTGAAGGCATTTCCATAAAACGATCCAATTTAGATCTCATCAAAGAACGCGTGGACGGGTTTGTCGCAATCACTGACTCGCCCGGGTCAACGCTTGTGCGAGAATTGATGGCAATCTACCCAGATGCCAAAGTGATCTGCACCGTCCGCGATGTCGAAGCTTGGGAACGAAGCATGGCTACAGTTAGCAGCAAATCCACTCAATGGTTCCTGCGCTTCGTGTTGTTTCCTTTACCCTCACTACGATACTTTGTCGACTACATCAATGCACTACGCCAGCAGTGGTTTCTGAAGTTTGGGGAAACAGAGCCAGTGACTAGTAGCTCGTATAACCAGCACATCACTTGGCTGAAAGAAAATGTACCAGAGGACCGCCTGGTATTCATAGATGTTCGCGATGGCTGGGAGCCGTTGTGCAAGGCGTTGGATCTACCGGTCCCGAAAGATGTCCCATTTCCAAGGATCAATGATAGCCAAGCTATTGACAGCTTTGCAAAGAAGCACGTTAATCGAGGGTTGCTTAGGTGGGGATTGATATTCTTAGTCGTCGGGGCGAGCCCGTGGACTTTTTTCTGGTGGTAGGTATAGAACGAGGATGTATTTACTTCGTTGCTGTTAGCATGCTAAACGCCGGCGGTATAAAAGCAACAATTTATTCCAATCGACTTTCTATCCTTAAACTCTGATGCATTTTCGCTGACAGACGTCGAACTTGAGAGACTGGAAGACTATACCTTTATTAAGGCGAAGAAGCTATGATGTCTCACGATGCTAGATAGTATCCAAGTTGACTTCAGGGAGAGATTTATGCGTCACCTGCCGCGTTCAATGAAGAAACCATAGCACAAAGGGAACAGAGCGCAGATCGCCCTGAGGTATCCACCCCACCCAGATAACCACAAAGACACAGTGTTCTTATGTAATAAGTTCTGGACTCTGTTAATAAGAGCCTTTAGAGGCGATGTCTTGAGTATCTGCCGGATCATGTAAGTGCAGTATGCAAGGAAGTCATGACAGCATTCCAGCTGATTGATGGAGCTCAGCCGAACCTGTTGAGTACTGCCATTTGCATTGGGTTTGGGGCAGTCTCAACTGAAACCAAAATTGCAATTTCGGAACTCGGCTACTCGTGCATTGGCCATTTATTCCCCATAAGCCGAAAGTGTACTATCTAGGTCCTCGAGGATTGAGCCTTGAATCCAACCCACGCCCGTTAAAAGCTCGGAGTGTACGGATACTAGCAGGGGAAATGCCTAATCATTGATGGTTCTCGCCGCAATTCCGGCAATCAGTTCAAGCATCACTGACTTGGGGAAGCGGTGTTTCTTGTGTTGCACCAGAAGATTTACGCTTTTCGGCACCGAGGGACCGGTCCACGTCAATCGGCAGTTGTTTAGTTTCTACCAATCCCAGTAGTTCAGAACTTTATCCAATAAGTGCATAATAATTCCTCCGTATAATATAGTTTTAATTTCTTATAGACTCAACCTTTCTTTACCGCTATATGAGAAATTACATTCAGCTTCTCCCCTTTCGGAAGATGACAGTCTATATATATCAAGCACCTTCCACTCAGTATTTACCATCGACAAGTTCTTCAAGCTTACTTCGGAACGCTCAATATCATCAACATGAAGCTCCTCACTCTCATCTCTGCTTTTGCCACTGCGGGCCTCGTTGCCGCGGACCAGAGGTCTCAACTTGAACATCCCAATTGGCCCCCGAGTCGCTTGAGTGCCCGGGGTAGCACTTGCCCCAGGCCCATGGTAAGAAGAGCCCTGGTAGTACAATTTCTAAGGATAAAATGTTCTAATACTCTCCAGTGTAAAACACCCGCTACTCAAGATCCAAATGGCCCTCCCGCCTGCGGCGACTCCTACGCAGCTTGCAAGTTCGACCAGTTCCCTTGCGACGAGTACTTCAGTCCCAAGGTCACCGACACTCACCATTGCTATTGCATCGTAAGTCCCCCTTCTTTCATTTGAAGATTTGTCTGACCACTTTGTAGTTGGCCAACAAGAAGGCAATGAATGAGTATTGCCAGTCACTAGGATTCAAGAGTGGTACCAACCCTTGGAAGTACTACTACGCCGTTGAGTGTCACGGCGCTGCCAATGACCAGGTTTGTAACACGGATTGTCATAACCAAGGTCGTGGCAATGGTAGAATCGACAAGGCTCATCCGAATGGAGCGTGTGCGTGCGACAAGCCTAACCCGCCTTATGATACATGCAAGCAGTCTTGAGGGACAACCTGTAAATAGCATAATCGAGCCAGATCTTGTCTTCTATTAGGCTGATTAAAAGGCTTGTGTTTATAATTTCGATTCTCTACTCAATTTATAAATATTATTTTGGTGCATTCATCGATTTGGTTGCACGAGGTGATTCTGATTGTAACGCCCGATCGAAGAGTTCCAGAACCCGACGTCCTCTCCTACAAAAGAATCATCGTCGCGAGTTTTCAGTAGTCATGACGCCTTGAGGTTGGCTTTGGCTTGTATCGAGCATACGAGCTTTTTCATTGTTACAGCAGATCATCATTAGCACTAAGTGAAGCCAAAAAGAAATGAAAACGTAACTCCTACACTAATTACTGAGATATTCTTCCCTGACGAAAACTTTGCCACTGTTACCCTACATAGACATTTATGCTGTACACAATCGCCTTTAGTGCAGGATTGCCCACTCAGCGACTGTAGCGCCTGTACCATTCCCAGCTTTGGTATCCACCGCATCCAGAGCCTGGTTCCCCGCAATCAGCAAAGTGGCGTATCGAGACAAAGGAACAGGCTCCGGGAGAGTGACATTAGTAGTGTTCCCGGTAGGCATGACGACTGCGTCTAGATTATCCGTCTTCGCGTTATATGCATCCGAGAGCTTAACTTTCTTAATGGACACGACAACATCATATCCTGAGTCGTGGCTCGATGTCCCATAGGCCTTCGCCGGATTATCGATGATTTTGTTGTGGAATAGAACTGTGACATTGACAGGCGGTGCATCCGCCCAATCGAAGTAGAAGCCCTTGACCTTGGATCCAACATCCTTTTTCGCGAGAGAAACAGTCAGTGAGCTGACATCAGCGGCCTTTGAGGGCTGCCACTTTGTCGAAGTCGCTCCGTCAACAGCCGCGAGAGGAAACTGTCCCGGTTCGTACGAGTTGGAAGACTTGACTGGTCGACACTGAGCGAGATTGCCGTGCACAGTGTTGACACTGCCTATTTGTCTGTTTTTGATAACAACAGGCTCGTCGAATGACAAATGGTGAAGGGCAGAGTCTCCTTGCTTTCCAGCATAGACCGCAATGCTCTTATTTGCGTACCGAGAATCCGCAACATCAAGAGGTTTAGTCGTCGCATGTCGAGAAATAGTAGTATGGGTGTAGTTCGACCAAGCAGAGATAGGCCAACCACGCCAGTAAAACGTTCGATACTTTAGATACGGGGTCTGAGGGGGTAAGTTCGGGTTCACATGAAGACCCTGATTAGGCATGAGTCGCAGGCCGAGGTACCCAAAAATATTCACTTGGTTAGCGCCTCCATGCCCAGTGAGGAAGGGATACGCCGGATGCGTGCCACCATTCGTGGTTGCGTTGTCGACCAACTGTTCGGAAAGCTGATAGAAAGGAGGTCGCGTATAGGGCTTGTAAGAGTACTGTGCGTAGGTGTATGCGGAGCAACCGGATGGAGAGAGCTCGTCGGCTACGATGGAGTAGATTGCCCATGTCATGGCCGGCCCGTCGGGGGATTGCTTGTTCGCGTACTGGTTAAGTAATTCGAGTTAATGTTGCGTTATGGCAGCGCTGTTAGAGAACTCACATAGTCCAGATCGTCAAGTCCATTCTGGTCAGTGTAATTATCGTTGTAACCCAGAGGAAAGCTCATGAGTACCACGTCAGCTTGCTTGACAATGGCACTACCATTCATGGTCGTAAACTCCAAAGTTATACCGTTTTCTCTGATAAACAGCACATCAGAGGCTATTTCGTCCTGCGTCTTGTTCTCCGTCATTCCAAACTGTCGGCGGATCTTGTTGGCCTGGATCAAAGTCTCGGAAGCAAGTGCCATGGTGAAGCCGCCGGCATCGACATGGTTCGCATACTCGTCCTATGGCAAGTCATTATTAGAAGCAAAATACATCCTCGATTGTACTTACGGGATCTGTCATGTTCGTGATAGTCCACGACGATCCATTAGGTTTGAGCAAATCCGCAAAGAGGTTCGCCACCGAGTCGTAAATTGGCAACAGCGTCTCCTTGAAGAAGTCCGTGTCACCGCTTGTAACCCACTGATTCACCAAAGATATCCCAATATCGCCATTTAAATGATACTCATAGTCCCAGCAAGGACCAGTCGCAGTGCAATTCCCAAACCTTCCACTAGTCCACGGATACACAGCCGCTGACTCCGAGAATTTGGTCTTGTTTTGAGAACCAGCATAAGAAGTCGCGATGTTCTTCTTGGCCTGGTCGTACTTGGCCACGCGGTAGTTCGTTATACGCTGAGCAGCTTCTGGGTGTGATGTCGTGAGACCGGGTTGCATGAAGAGATCTGCGTCCCAGAAGATCAGGCCGGCGTAGGAGTCGGATGTAAGGCCGCCGACCGAGATACTGTCGATGTTGACGGGGGCGCCTGATACAGCCTTTTGTGCATTTTTGCCGACTGTATTTTGGAGGAGATAGTATGTGTTTGTCACAGCGATGATGGAAGAGTCGATGATGTACTCATTGTCAGGGAGCGTATTGTTGTCGGGAAAGGCGTAGCTATCCACAGAGTCACTTGGCATAACACTCTCCCATTCCTTGACGTGCGACAAAAGAGATTTCTCGTATCCTTCCTCCACTGCTTTACGCGAAGCCTCCTTCGCAATCTTTTCAGGATCATCGAAGGCGTCGGAGGAAGCGGCCCCCACGTATTTGGTGATATGAACAGGGACACCAGCGGAGAACTTGACAGGAATGGCTTGTGCGATAGATGATTCGTTGGTGTGCACATATGGCTTCCCGTGGACCAATTTTCGTTGAGACAGGTCGAGGCTCTTTGATCCATTGACTTGTGCGTAGATGTAGGCGGTCACATTGGCGACTCCCACTGGTCGTACAGCTGAGAATATGGCACCGTCGTCATCTTCGCCCGATTTGACAAAGTCTGAACGCACTGCCGAGTATCCATCAATTACATTGACAATCGTCGCTTCGGAGTCGATTGATGGGACGACTGTTAGATCCACGATGGCCTGGTTGACATGTAGTTTGTGTGCAAACAGCTGGTAGTTGATCTCATAAGAACCCTTCTGACCCTTGGGCTTCCACGTATACGACCACTCCAAAACGCCAGCCTTGAAGTCATAAGTGGACGTAAAGTTATGAACAGTTCGGTTATCCACCGTCGCATCGAGATAGACATCATCTCCTAGATCAAGAATAAGTCCGCTCCAATGAGGGACGCCACTGATGACACTCTCATAACCATACTGCAAAAGCCATGGAAAGTTTGTTCCGTTCGTCTTTGGCTGCGCATCATAAAAACCTGCGATAGTAGCAAAGGTTTGACGCCGCGAGAAGAGCGGCCAGCCGTTGATGACGCCACCTTCTTCGTCGAGATCGGTCTCGAAAAACGGGCCGGCTGCGGCGACGTTGATGCCGAGATAGCCGTTTGCTACCGACCCGCGGGATTGATAGTGGCCTTGGTCGAGGTTGGTTGTGCTAAGGAGCCAATTGTCGTTATCCCATGTTACGCCTGGAAATGAGGTCTCGTAGATGTTGTTACTGGCTTTGGCTGAGTGATTCGATGTACTATGACGATGATAGCATTTTTTAACGCGATCATGGTCATGAGTACCAGTTGCCAGCGTTGCTGAAGAGAGAAGCGCGAATATGACATAATTAAGATACTACATCAAAAAAATCAGCATTCGAGTGGTTCAAAAAGATAAGGAGGAGTTATTGTAGGAATGTCAAGTTTGATGAATTTCACGGCCTGTATTCACGTACTGAGGAAAGCATCTTGTTAATTATACCATTTAGTGGTGTACCCTGGGTAACCAGTAGATTTTACCGGAGTGTTTTTGTACAGGCAAGCTACTATATATAAACAATCTGGAAAAGAAGTCTTAAAGACCTTGAATAAGAATTTGATCTTGTACTTGACATGTCGATGACAATAAGCAAGAATTTGAAGACCGGGAATCAGACGATGCCAAAATCTTGGTAACCCCGCAAATTAGCTCTGAAATCGTAAAATTGCTAACGGCATTTGTTCAAGGCTGCCAAGTCGGCCCGAGCTTGGCGCCCATCATTTCCTGGTTAAGCTAAATTATGTCATTATTCAGTGGTTGATTGGTGATCCGGAGTAAGCGGCATTCATTGAATTGCGGGGAGTGACGATGTTGCGGGGAACATTCTGGTGCCGCAATAGGAACCAACTGTTAATTCATCCAGAAATCCTTTTTGCTGCATGGTAAAGGATATAGATTATATAGAGTGGCATTGTAAAAACTCCTCCGTCGCTTCTTCGTCCTGCTAGATCCTTTACACAGTTGCTCCTCTGTGTTGGTGACGCGTGTAGCTCCCAAGTCAACACAAAAGAACAGTTGTGTGAATTCTGATGGGGACGCTTCACGACATGACAATTGTATGTACTGCAGTAAAGCTTAAGACCTTGAAACTAATGTAGCCAATGTAATTATGATCGCAGAACGAACCTTTTACTGGCGAGCAAATAAATAAGTGATCTTTTCGACTACCTGCCTCGTTGAACGACTTACCCTACATAACTGGATCCTTGAGATTCTGACCAATCACAACCGTGCCTGCGTAAAACCGCAGAGGGGTCAATCGCCACAACCCGCCGCTCTGTGTAAAACTGCGAGACAACAAGCGATGGATATCTAATGACCTCCTATCCATAACGAAGAAGACACTCTAAATTGGTATGACAAAGATTCCAGGCGGAAATAATACTTTGTGATCCCCATGAGAGGAACGAAGTCTGCATGATATCATCTCAATGTTCAATCAATCGTTGATAAACCTTGGTCTTAGAAAACGTCTCATGTGAAGATCTGATTCAAGATGGGTAGCGCGGAATCCCGTGTCAGATATATATTACGACCCCGCGGACAGCGTCTGGCCGAGGATAATATGGGTATTCGCGGATGGAGAAGCAGATTTCAGGCAGGAGCTGAACGATGATCCTGGTTAGCCAAATCAGCCCTGAATCTCCCTCCCTCGCAGGGCGCGGAAACCGACAAGAAATTGCCAGAACGGGAAGGTGCCGAAATCCCTTGTGCACTGCCACAATCCGTCGAAGCCACAAACTGTCTGTGCCGCCAAGGGTCTAGAATCTGTCTGGAACATCCCCCCGCCGTCCACTAGAAGATGCGACATTTTCGCTTGACTCATCACAGCCCTACAAATTACACAATCCCAACAGTAAAGCAGAATCCTCCAGGCGTTTTTGTCTGTCTCGAAGCCCCTTTTCTTTCCAGAGACATGTGCAGCCTGTGTATGAAACATCCTCATTACATAAGAGAAATGAGACATCCTTCTTGCCCTCGACATCAGCCCAACCAAACTAACCCGGCTGTCGGCAAGGACTACAAACTCAATCTCTCATGACCAAAGCACGGCACAACTTGCCGTCTGCTCATCAAGTCAGGGGAAACCTGCCACTTAGCCGGACCCAGACCCCTAAAACCCACCCGCTGGCATTGACTCTAGCCCAGTAGAGTCTAGCCCTGAAAATCCAATACGAGCGAAATACGACGCGACAAACCAAAATGCTTCGTCGAACCCATAATGCGGCGCGGTCTAAGTAAGCGCTATTAACGGTCCAGACCAGATTACTCCGTACTTGCTCCTGCTCGCGTGCTTAAATAGTAATAATGCACTGCCTAAACCATGTTCGGTCAGGTAATGAGGCTAGGCACTATGGGGTGATAGGGGAGGAGGGAGGCCCTTATTTAAGAAAAAGGGTCTTGGCTCCCTGTTTCTAGTTTCTCTTCCTTTTCTCGCTTTTTAGTCAGCACGTCACTCAAGATGGCCCCCTTCAGGAGGATATGCTTGCTATATGCCTCGAAATTAGCTAACCAACGCCTTGCGTTCACTCTGACTCTATTAGCAGCATGTGCTGCTAAAGGAGTGCATCTTCATAATCACAGAGCTTCGGTGACGCCCAAGCGCATGCTTCTCTTCTTTTTCTCCTTCTTTACTCAAGATGTCCTCCTACTTCTTTTAATCAGACTTCTCCTGAGCCATTGGGTGCCTAGTGCTGCCAAGCCTCGGAGGATCGTCAATACACTCGTGTTCTCGTTGATGACCTACAACACTCTCATTTGCACTGTCTCAGTTTCATTTTATCTAGTCTCGGGATCTGAAATTCACTGGCGCAATATCGGTTTCATGGCCGACCCAACGGCGCAGGCCATTATTCTATCGGGTCTAACAGCTTTCATCGGTGTCTTTTGTGTCTTCGCTTGCTTGGGCGCATTACTTCAGGTCGCTTGCTACACTCTATTCGGCTGGGGTGGAGACCTCGTCAATTGGCCTCTTACTTTGATCTGCCGCCAATTGAGTCATCGATTTAGCTACGATGCGGTATGGCAACAAGAAGACCTCTCCTGGCTCGACATCGAGAGCACCCGCTATCACGACAAGGAACTGAAGCGAAAGCTCAGCTCGCCCTCGGTCTCGCTGTTGAGCTCACCCCGAAGCTCTAGAGGAGGTTCGCCAGTACGAAGATCTAGACTCGGCCGTTTTCTACGCATACTGCCTTACCCCATTGTTACTCTTCTATTAACGGCCCTTTTTATCCTTACTTTTATTCGACCCAAGGACCCTTCACTGATCTTTCTTTCTTGGACTACTGGACTTTTACCCTTCATCGACTTTGCCTCGTCGCCATTTCTCGACAATCTTCCATCTGTTTTCGGAAAGGGAGTGCAGCGAAGCTGGGACGATCGAACCGCACTAGTACAACCTACCCCTTTGAGTTGGCTTCCAATGGACATACCAGCCCTGGACGGTTTCAAAGACTGGTATCTCGAGCAACCGCACTATAGCGCCAAGGCCGACCCTATGAGAGTCTCAAATCTCGACGAGCCCTTGCGAGATTCTCTCCGGGGGAAGTTAAAAAACCTCAACATCCGACACGTGGTTCTATTCTTCCTGGAAAGTACTCGACATGATGTATTTCCTATCAAGAAGGATGGTCTGGTATGGAATCGATTTGCCGATACCTTTCCGCATGGAATGCCGCAAGAGGTTCAGGAGAAGCTTGCAAACTTAACACCAACAGCAAACTTCATTACAGGCGATTACTCGGACGGTTTCGAACATGCTAGTAAACCGAGACGAGGCGGGATTCGCTTCACCAACGCACATACCTCAGGAACATACACCCTCAAAAGCCTAACAGGTTCAATCTGCGGCATATCTCCCCTAGCCGCTGATTTCAATCTGGACTACAGCCATCATATCTACCAGCCTTGCTTGCCGCATATTTTCAATGCACTAAACAAAGCAGAGGAGAAACAAGCCCGCACAAAAGAAGCTAGTCAGAAGGACAAGTGGAAGTCCTACTTTTTCCAAGCAGCGAAACTCAACTATGATAGCCACGGTGCTTTAATGTCTGCGATGGGGTTCCCGGATGAGGGCATAATTGGCCAGGAATATCTTCGCAGCGCGAACGCGAGGCACGGAGCAGTTACGTTGGAAAACATTAATGACTTCGCTTTTGAAGAAGATCCACTGGAAGACTATATTACCGATGTCTTTAAAGATGCCGTCACAGAAAACAACCGCGTATTTCTGAGCCATATTACGTCTACCAGCCACCATCGGTTTCACATGCCCAAGAGAGAAAAGTATACACCTCTGGCCAACGGTGGTCATCTTGATATGATGTCAAGATACATCAACACAATTGGGTATGAAGACAGATGGATTCGCAAGGTCCTTGATATCTTGGATAAGCAAGGAGTTGCCAACGAGACCCTGGTCATATTTCAGGGCGACCATGGTGTATCTCTCCCGGAGAACGATATCGCCTCGCCGTACTATAACCCTAATGTTGGTGTTGAGCATGTACCTTTAGTCCTCTCCCATCCCCAGCTGCCAGCCTTCGATGTGGATGAGGGTGTGCATGCAACTCAAATCCTTCCTACGATCCTGGATATCCTCCTCGAAACAGGCTCACTGAGCAAGACAAGCCGCCAAGCAGCCCAGGACCTAATACGGAATTACGAAGGACAATCGCTTCTTCGGCCATTAGCTACTGGCAACGGGCAATGGCAGTTCACCATTACCAACCCTGGCCGTGCTATGCTTAGCATACGAGACGGCCGGTATCCAGAGCGCCATCTTGTTGTGCCGATAATAGAACATGTGGCTTGGAAACTGGCGGACCTGACAAAGGACCCCTACGAACATAACCCTGTACAAGCACTAGATTTCAAGTCTTTCTTGCAGGAGGTAGAGGAGAGGTTTGGAAGAGAGGTTGCGGAGTGGGCTGAAGAAGGTGCATTTATGACGAGATGGTTCGTTAAGGAAAACAGCAAGCGTTGGCGTTTTGATCTTTAAAATTTATGTATAATATTGCCCAGAAAGAATAGACGAACATACATGCATCGTGGGAAATTCATACCATGGTAGACCATCTTTTTTGCAAGGAGAGAGTGACGTATAAATGTGGCAAAAACCAGCGCTTGCACCGAATTCGTATTGTTTGATGGCTATGTTGCTTGCGATAATCTCATCTGGCAGTGGAGCGGCTTTGCCGGACGTCTCCGCTGCTCTGTTCTATCTAGTTCTCCTCTTCAGACTCAAATGTACTCCCCACCTTGCTGGACATAGGATAGCCATGTGTAGCGTTTAGGGCCTCCTAGATCAGGATTTGAACCATGTCACATTCATTAACCTCCCATTGCTCCAAACCATGGGGGCCACCGGCTCTCTTGATGAATAAGTAAAGAATGTCTTTGTATTCTTTGTTGGTCTCCTGGGTGCCATTCTTTCCCCATGCGATCTCGTGGTATTGGTCGCGATTGTCGAGGTCTGGTTGTAGCCGAAGGGACTTGTCGGCTGCACTGGAACCCTTGAGGAACCACTTAACCATGCCGTGGAAGGTAGTTGTTCCATCATCGGCGATTGAGCAACATATCCTAATTAGCAAGCGTTGAACAGATAGCTGGTGGGGGATACTACTGACCGAAAGAGAGTGAGCGTAGTCGCTTCAGTCGCGACATTGGTCAACGGACCGGGCCGGGCCCAGCACGCTAGAAACAGGAACTTGGACAAAAGCGTATGTCGCAGACTACTCGTTCTCGATCGCTAAGCATAGTAGATACTAGCCAGGTACATAAGCAAACGTAAAGAAGCAAGGGGCAGGAAAACTCGGACCTGAATATAAGGCGTTAAAGATAAACTCAGCAAAAGATATCCTAAATTTAGTTAAAGATAACCTAAACTTAGGAAAGATATCCTAAATTTATCCTAAGTCTTTTTGTCACGTGGATTCAAGATCCTGAGTTTTAAGCCTGTACAAAGCCTCGTTGACGATTATCGCCAAATTCTGACTGGTAGGGCGCCACCTTTGCGATAATTGGCTGGAAATCACGAATATTGATTATTTTGCAAGGATCATGAGACTGTTGCCTGCAAAAGTGCACAACCAACAGACAGAGCTGAAAATTACCCCGCTCCATTGTTTACCATCAGATTTCTTCCTTCAAACGCAACAAACAGACTCCGACGCCTCAGCAAAGTACCTAATATCCACCAACGCCGTTTTCCTGTTGTGTCACTGGCTCTGTTGCCTCCTCTGAGGCACCATAGATCTTCGCGACCGACCCAGAGAGGATCGCCGGAGCCTGGGGCGCAACATATCGTCAATGACGGACTAGGTAGTCTAGCCTAATCGACGGCGTTCCAAAATGAACTCTTCGGACGATGCTAGTAACACCTCCAATGCTCATGGGAGCTCTGCGAACCCCTTCCCGCCTCGCCCCGGTGACCGCCGTGGCTTCGAGATAGCTATCATTTGCGCCTTGACACTTGAAGCAGATGCTATCGAAGCCTTGTTCGATCATCACTGGGAAGACGACGGCCTACCTTTTGATAAGGACCCAGGCGACCCTAATGCCTACTCAACAGGCGTGATTGGTCGCTTCAATGTTGTCCTCGCATACATGCCTGGAATGGGCAAAGTCAATGCTGCTACTGTTGCTGCCAACTGCGGCAAAAGCTTTCCAAATATCAAGCTTGCTCTCGTTGTCGGCATCTGTGGTGTCGTCCCGTTCAGCCCTACCAAGGACGAGATCATATTAGGCGATGTCATTATCAGCAATGGTGTCATCCAATATGACTTCGGAAGACAACTACCCGAGCGCCTGGTCCGTAAAGATACGTTGCTAGACGTCCCCGGCAGACCCAATCTGGAGATTCGGGCAGTCCTAGCAAAGTTGAACGGACTCCGACACCGCCGCCAGTTGAGCGCTAAGATTGAAGGCTTCCTAGATGTTCTCCGTCAGGACCCAGAACTTCATGCTGAATATCCTGGATCAACGGAAGATAAGCTTTTCGAGGCTACCTACCGTCATGCGGATGATCAGAGGCCATGTGAGCAGGCTGGATGCCAAGACACCCTAGTTAAGAGAAACCGCCTATCGACTACAGATGTCCTTCCAAAACCTGCTGTCCACTTCGGCTTGATAGCTTCTGCAGACACAGTTATGAAGTCTGGGGAAGATCGTGACCGTATCGCTTCGGCGGAAGACGTTATTGCTTTTGAGATGGAAGGCGCTGGTGTCTGGGATAGCTTCCCATGTATCATCATCAAAGGCGGATGTGACTACGCTGATAGTCACAAAAACAAAGTCTGGCAACGATATGCAGCAGCCACGGCTGCAGCTTGTGCGAAGGGCTTTCTCAGCTTTTGGGTTCCGTCAGTCACTCAAGGTTCGTAACAGCTAGTGTTTGATGGGAAGTAATTAATTGTGTTTCAAGATGTCGTTTGTCTAACTGCAAACCTCAAGAGACGCTGCTCTTTAGCAGATCGGGAATATTTTGATCCGAGAAAACGGGTCACTGAAGAACTCATGACACAAGGATCGACTATCCGTAAGGCCAACCAGTGAACCATTTCACAGATTCCTGTCGCTAAGACTAGACTTCAGAACAGACAGTAGTTCCACCTCAAACAGGAGAGAATGAGACAACTAGTTAGTACAGCTAGGCCATCCACCATTCTGACCTTCTGACTCACGCATCACAGAACCTAGGTCTCACTACCTACCGCTGCCGAGGAACAAGAACTTTACAGGTCGCGAGGGAATAATCGCAGAGCTTCAAAAACTTCTGTTCACTGGTCCAAATGGCCAACGGGTCGCCTTAGTGGGTTTGGGCGGCGTTGGCAAGACACAGATTGCTCTTCAACTTGCACATCTCGTGAAGAAAGAGGAGAATGACGAATGCAACTACTCTGTTATATGGATACCCGCGTTGAGCATGGCGAGTTTCGAACAAGCTTGCAGCAAGATGATTAGCGAGTTTGGCATCAAGAAGGCCAAAGAGGAGAACGCCAAAGAAACATTCAGGAATTTTCTAAGCTCAGAAAAAGCCGGAAAGTGGTTTCTCATCATCGATAATGCAGATAATATTGAGACTCTGTACGGAACGGCTGAGGCCCCGGGAGGTATCAACGAGTTCGTACCTGACTCGGAGCATGGTTACGTTCTGTACACAACCCGATCTCGTGAGGTTGCCGTTAGCGTGGCGCAGAACAATGTCGTCAAGCTGTCAGAAATGGATGATGAGGATGCGAAGGCCTTGTTGCAGGGTTCATTGATCGAAAAAGACCAGATGCAGGACACTGCTCTCATCGATAAGCTCCTACAAAAGCTTGCCTATCTACCTCTTGCTATCACCCAAGCTTCGGCATACATGAAAGTCAACGAGATCTCAGTTAGCAAATATCTATACCTCCTTCAAAATACACCTCAGGATATGGTGGAACTGCTGAGTTGTGGGTTCCGTGATAGCACCCACTACGACTTTTCCCAAGGCGCCGTTGCAACCACCTGGATTGTGTCCTTTAAGCAAATCCGCGCGCTACATAAAGACGCTGCAACAATTCTCTCTATCATGGCCCACCTTGAACCAAAAGCCATACCTCGCGCCTTATTATCACCTCTCGGCTCTGAACAAAAGATGACCCGTGCTATTGGTACGCTCTGCGGATACAGCTTCTTGAGTAAACGAGAAGATGGTGAGACGTTCGACATGCACAGTCTCGTGCACCTTTCAATACAAAGATGGAATGAAGAAGTGGGACTTGGTATAGGAACACGACAGATGGCATTCGCACATATTGCTGAGGTCTTTCCATACGAGGAATGGGAGGACCGTGAGTTATGGCGGCAGTATATGCCACATGCACTCAGACTCCTAACCAACACGGATGGAGCTAATTCTGGAGAAAGATGTCTACTCGGAATTAAGGTTGGCCGATGCTTGATCGTTGACGGACAGGCAAGACAGGCAGTGCATATCTTAGAGTCTGCGGTTGAGGTCCAGAGGACAGTCTTGGCAGAAAATGACCGTGATCGACTGGTGGGAGAGCACTGTCTTGCATCGGCCTATATATTTAACAGGCAGGAAAAACAGGCGATTGAACTTCTTGAGCATGTGGTTGCAATGGGAGCAGATTTAGCAGAGAATAATCCCGATCGGCTTAGATCACAGCACAATCTTGCATTAGTATATAAATCCAAGGGGCAGACGAAACAGGCAATTGAACTGCTTGAGCAGGTGGCCGAGATCGAGGCAAAGGTATTGCCAGAGAATCACCCAGATCGGCTTAGATCACAGCACAATCTTGCATTGGTATATAAATCCAAGGGGCAGACGAAACAGGCAACCGAACTGCTTGAGCATGTGGTTAAAATAAGGGCAAAGGTGTTACCAGAGAATCACCCAGATCGGCTTAGATCACAGCACAATCTTGCATTAGTATATAAACTCAATGGGCAGAGAAAACAGGCAACCGAACTGCTTGAGCATGTGGTTAAGATAAGGGCAAAGGTGTTACCAGAGAATCACCCAGATCGGCTGGAATCAGTGTACAATCTTGCATTGGCATATGAATCAAATGGACAGACGAAACAGGCAATTGAACTGCTTGAACATGTTGTTGCAGTCGAGGCGGGCGTACTATCAGAGGACCATCCTGATCGGCAGCAATCAGTAAAGTCGCTGCAACACTGCTATGATAGGTTAGAGGAGCTCAGCGTTTCAGGAGAGTCAGACGGCTGGGAAACTGTTGATGAAATGTAATTAGCTGTTCAGGGCATTATAAACGTGGGAGTTTGTACAGTTACTTTCAACATCTGCTCGGAAGCTGTAGATCAGTAGTAGTTTATAAATTTGCATTCATTATTCGTCAATCTTCCGGTCAAAATCAGCACTTATGAACTTAGCTGCCGTAGGCGACAGAGAGGTGTAGGATCGAGAAAATGCCATCTAACCATCCAATCAGGATAGTGCTAGACCCGTCATAAAGACTTCGCGTAATACTACCCTTTTTCTCGAAATGGCTCCTCGGGCGGAGAACCTACCGAAAAAACATCATTTTGCTTCAAAAACAGCTATACGGAACATGGCCGACCGAATGAAACCGTGGTTTCCTGGCCATTTTGCCTATTATGGCTAATAGCAACCAGATGGCTGTATAAGATAGTCACCTACTGATTGCATGATGAACAACCAAGTTGGCCAAGCTTGTTTCCCTATCATAAATTAATTTACTACCAACAAGATTGTTACAAAATGTTGTCATGGACAGTCTATTTCGCCACTCTCAGTGCTCTTTTCGCGTTCAAAGTTTCGGCTCACGGCCACGTATCTGAGGTTCTCATAAACGACAAAAGCTACTACGGCCACGACCCAACCAAAGTCCCTTATGTAACTCAGCCAGACAGCATCACCTGGACAAACGGCGCCAAAGACAACGGCTTCGTCACCTCCAGCGCGAGCGCACTGGCGTCTCCAGATATCATCTGCCACCTCAACGCCACCAATGGGCTTCTGACTGCCGACGTCACCGCCGGTACGGCTATCACGGTCCGCTGGTCGGACTGGTCAGAAGCCCACTGGGGGCCCGTTCTGGATTACATGGCGCGCTGTCCGAACGACGATTGTACAAAAGTTGACAAGACCAAATTGAAGTTCTTCAAGATCAATGAGTTGGGACAGTTGACGAGGGGAACTGTCCCTGGCCAGCCAGGATACTGGGCGAATAATAAACTCCGTGATGAGGACTTTTCATGGAACATAACTATCCCGGCTAAGCTGGCTCCTGGCAGTTATGTCCTGAGACATGAGATTATCGCGCTTCATGCGGGAGGGGCAGAAGGGTCAACTCAGATGTATCCTCAATGCATCAACCTGATTGTCAAGGGAGACGGCACTGCACAGCCTGAAGGCGTGTTTGCGACGGACTTTTACTCTTCTAAGGACCCGGGGCTGCTGCATAATGTTTTTGTGGATGAGTGGAGTGATGCGAAGTACATTATTCCGGGACCTTCGATTGTCAAGTTTTAGGACGATTGGCTTAGCGGCCAGGGAATCAGGATTGACCAAGGGTCTTGACCTACTCTAGTCCCAGAGTGTAGGAAGACTTCTAACTTTCAGTTAGGTGCTAAGAATACTTAGTCTTAGATCCTCTAAGTCTATACTAAATTATACTAAATTTACCTAAGTTTGTCTCAGTTTACCTAAGTTAACCTAAGGTTTTTTTTATCACTTAGGATAGAGGACTAAGTTCTATTGTATCCCCTTGTCCAGTTTGAGTGGCGCCATGCTCTTTTAGGAAATTGAGGGATTGTCATTTATCGATCCAGCGATCCCACATATCTCATCAAGCAAGTCGCAGCGACTCGCATCTGCGCCCACGCCGCACAACTATACCTCGACATAGTAACAATCGGGTCGAAGCCGGACACCTCAAGTGTCCGCGAGAGTGCAAGCAAGGTTCTTGGCCTGCTTCAAGAGATTGAGGACCCTGCAAGCGCCGCGTGGATGTTTTGCATGGTCGGGTGCGTCGTAGATGTGAGTCATGAGAGAGTGTTTAGGGATCTGGCAGCAGCGTCTGGGTCACTACGGTACTCCGGAAGGGTGGGAGAGGCGTTCTGATTTTGGAGTGTGTGGAGTAGGAGATGAGACCTTGGTGCAGAGTGGAATATGTCTACATGCTTTGGGATAATTGGCGCGCCTGTGCTTTTGCTATAAGGCCTGCTTGATGATAATAGATCCCATCTATTAGTTGATTTACTTGACGCATTAGCTCTATGAAGAGGGGGGCAACGACGATGAAGGAGAAGATGAGACAGTGATATATTGGGTACCGTACTATGCTGTCTTATTCGCAGGACTCGTGGAAATAAACTCTATAGCGACTAACTTTATATTTGCCTTTTTGACTTTGATTTCAAGCTTTAAGTTTATTGCTGAATATTTAGACTTTTGTAGAATATAGGAAGACATTTTGCCGCGCGCCTCATTTTCATCCTCATTTCTCAACCTCACCCCACCATTTCTCCACCTCAATCTTTCCCCAAACAGCATCCTGCCGCTTACGTCTGGTAATCTTGACATTTTGAACCAGCAATTAAGCCGCAAGGACACCAAGAAAGCCAAGTCTGTTTGCTCCGATGCAGCATCTCATGGTGCCGCCTCTGGCTTAAGCCGCGAGGCCTCAGTCTACATACCACCTCCTCCCTCTATTCCCGACCCTGACGACGAAAATGACTGGGTGTTAAGGAAGTATCCCTGCCTTGGTATGTAACTTGCTCCCTGTACATGAGTATATTAGTGCTAACTAGTTGTAGGTAGGGTTTCAAAGAAAGGAGTCAGTGCTGCTGTCGCTTATGCCGCGCTTAGAGAAATGGGGGACTGCGACTAAAGTGTCAACGGAAATGGTGTATTATATACAGAAGAAATTAGTGAACAAGCTAAACCTCGGGAAGACTTGTCGGCGTCACTGCCTGCTCCTCCTGTTGCTTGCTCAAAGCCCGAGGGAAAGGCGTCAGCACCGGAGAAATATCACCCCACCACTTATCACCATAGCGTTTATACCAATCAATCGTCGTCTTCAGCCCTTCATCAAAACTTGTCTTTTGTGTCCAACCTAGCATCTTGAGTTTGGTAGCATCAACAGCGTATCTCATATCATTGAAAGGACGGTCGTGAGTATGCTTTACCCAGCGCTGGATGTCCTTCGTGTCTTGGACATCGATACCCATCTCGGTAAGAATAATATAACAGAGCTCGACGTTGGAGACTTCGTCACTTGAGCCGATGTTATAGATTTGACCGATCTCGCCTTTATGAAGAATGGTATCAAAGGCATCGGCGGCATCTCCTGCGAAAAGATAGCGGCGGGTTGGACTTCCATCGCCATGAAGGACCACTGGTTGGCGGCGATGAAGTAGTGAGATAAACTTGGGGATAATTTCTACCACCAAGATTAGAGTCGACGCAACGAAACAAAAGGCGAGGACTTACTCTCGGGGTACTGATGCGGTCCATAAACATTATTACTCCTCACAATAATAACAGGTAGTTTGAAGCTCTTCTGATACGAATTCACCAACATCTCCGCAGCAGCCTTACTCGCGGCATACGGATTCGTCGGCGATAGAATACTCGCTTCAGGAAGATCATCATTCCCATGCGCAACCTCTCCATAAACCTCATCGGTAGAAATGTGGATGAACCGCTTGATCCCTACCGTTTTCGCACTCTCAAGAAGGACATGGGTGCCGTACACGTTTGTCTCAGTGAAGCTGTATGAATTTCCGAAACTGAGATCGACGTGCGATTGCGCTGCAAAATGGAAGACTGTGTCGATGTTATACCGGTTCAGACAATCTAGAACCTCGCTGGGGCTTGTGATATCGCCCTGATAAAAGGTGAAATTGGGCTTTTCGCGAAGAGCGCGTGTGTTGTTGAGGGAGGAGCAGTAGTCTAGCTTGTCGAATGATATGACATTATATGCGCCGGGGTAGCTGAGGACGAGGTGTCGAACGAGCCATGATGCACTGTCTTGTTAAACTCTGTCGATTCGCATTCTGGGAGACACTAACATAAAACCCTCGCCTCCTGTGATCATGATGTTCTTGACATCCTGCTGCGGTTCAAATTTGGTGCTGCCCGTTAGAATAGGCGCATGCTGCCAGATATCCCGCTCGGGGAGAAAGCTATAGCCCATTGTTTCTGTGATTGATATGACAAAATGGCGTGATTTGGTGGGATATCACTCAAGCAAAGCGTTCCTACTAGCAGCTATCGAGATTATTAAAACATTGCCGTTTATTAACAATTGAAATGGCTCTCTATTCTAACCCCTGTTTCCCAAGGATGTTTTCAACTCTCGTATTCCCGTGCAATTCCCGCACCCTGCCAGGGTGACTACTTTCGATACGCCAAACTCTGTTTTCCCCTTTGACCCCTTATCCCTTGTGGCGGAACTGACACCCACTCAATGAAACTCATCGATTAATGGGATAGTGCTGATCTTGTTGCTCACTTCTGTATCCCTGGATCCCTGCCTCTTGCCTCAACACAACAACTTACCCGATCGACCTCAAAGTGCTTATGGTCAAACCCGAGCCCAAACACGTAGTTAATTACGTCTATGTAACTTAGCTTGTCTTTCAGCTCTTGCCACACCAACTTCTTTCACCCCCCAAATTCTCAGTTCACCACCGTCCTTCGTTCCACTTCATACTTCACGACTCCTACTAAACTTTACAATACATTCAACAAAATGCCTGGAATTCACACCGACGGCGCAAATGGCCTAAACGGCCTGCACATTCGCATACCCAACCGCTTCCTCATCTGGGGCGGCAACGGCTGGATCGCCGGTCTTCTGAAAGATCTCCTCCTCCGCCAAGGCAAAGAAGTCTACACCACGACAATCCGCATGGAAGATCGTGACAGCGTCGCCAAAGCACTCGAAGTATTCAAGCCAACGCACGTTCTTAACGCGGCGGGCTGTACTGGTCGACCTAACGTTGATTGGTGTGAGGACAACAAGGCGCAGACCGTCCTTTCCAATGTCATCGGGACTTTGACGCTTGCGGATGAGTGTTCTCGACGAGGGATTCACTGCACTGTTTTTGCGACTGGGTGTATTTATCAGTATGATGACGAACATCGCATTGGTGGGAAGGGATTTAAGGAGACTGACGCTCCGAACTTTGATGGGAGCTTTTACTCTATGACCAAGGCCCACGTTGAACCTGTAAGTGTTATAAATCTTGAGAATGTCTCTACGTTTCTAATATTATTCTAGATCTTGGCAAGTTTTGACAATGTCTTGATTCTCCGTCTTCGCATGCCAGTGAGCGACGATCTCAACCCCCGCAACTTCGTCACCAAGATCTCCAAGTACGAATTCGTCGTCGACATACCCAATAGCAACACTATTCTCCACGATCTCCTCCCTGCATCGATAATACTCGCCGAGAACAAAGACACTGGGGTATACAACTTTACAAACCCCGGTGCCATCTCACACAACGAGGTGCTCGGCCTATTCAAGGAGATTGTGCGACCCGGGTTCACGTGGAAGAACTTTAGTATTGAGGAGCAGGCTAAGGTGATTAAGGCTGGAAGAAGCAATTGTCAGTTGGATAGTACTAAGTTGGTGAAGAAGATGAAGGGGTATGGGTATGAGATCCCTGAGGTTCATGATGCTTACAGGCAGTGTTTCGAGAGGATGAAGGCTGCCGGAGTTCAGTAGTTGCCAGTGTTCTCATCATTCACCGTAATCTAGTTGCCGCTTCGTCGATAGAAAAGCTCTCTTTACATGTTCTGGCTTCAATTTACTGGACGTCCTCGGTTCTTGAATAATATAAAGTCTAAAATGTGAGCCAGACGTTTTATTCTCAGGTTTTACGTATGGCCCCAAGCGCTTATCACTACACATAACTTCCCGCAACTTTTCAAGCCGTTCAATCCTGTTTGTGTATAACCTATCAGATTTCTCAGCGAGGAAGACGTTGAAAATGACGCGTTCTCATTCTTTCTATGCTAGCCACGTGCTTCCAAATGCCATCGCCATCAACATCTACCAATCCTTCGCACAATCCCCTGGCACAAACGACGCCCAATCCATATCCAGCACCATCTTAGCCTCAGGGCAATAATCATAAATATGCTCCCGCCTCTCTTTCGTCCCCCAAATACTCCCATGCATGTAGCCCGTTCCACCAATATGATACCCCATAGGCTCATAGAACCCTTCCCGCCAATTATCTATACCTTTCACCCACTGCCCCGGTCTTCCAGGCTTCTCCATTTGCTTCATTATGTTCACATACTCACATTCCTCTTCATCATAGTCGCCGTCGCACTTCGGCTGAGGTACTACCTCCCCAGGCCCGCCGTTCATCTCACCTGAGAAAAGCTGGGATACAGAGCCATTTGCGACCCGACCGTCCACATGATGGCCCAAGCGTGTTGAGAGCCAGACATCCTCGGGGTCGCTGTTGTCGGCGCGCTGTTGGTTCTGTAGAATGCTGACAATACTACTCACCCGACGGATCGAGAGGCCGCCATTTCCACCATATTGTCCTCTTGTATTCCAAGGTGCTCCGACGTAGTCGTATCCCAGAAACTCCTCAATCGTTCGTTTATTATTCGCGCAGAGTATCGAGTCCGTCTGGAAGACAAGCAGCATCTCCGCCGGCTGAAGTACAGTGTCATACAGCCATAAATTCGTTAAGAATCGAGAAATCATCTCTTGGCCAGCAGTGCTCATATTCGAGGGTATGTACGTCAAATCCAGTTTCCCAGACTTGACGTGCTCGCGCATAGCGGCGGAGGAGTTCACATACGCCACTGATTCGTTGGAGCCCATGAAGCGAAACTTCCAGTCTGGCGGCATTTGGTACATGAACTTGAGAATCAGAGGCGCGATGATGGGTTGCGGTCTATTTTCTATGAGGAGAGCGACTTTGGACTCGTTGTATATGGATTGATTGGCGTAATGAAGGGTGATTTTCGGGAGGGTTGGTAGAGGCACTTCTGTCAGGTTCAGGATGATAAGGATACTGCAATTGTTGTCAGTATCCTCGCGATGATTAGGCCAGGAGTAGATTTACCCAGACACTGTTATCAACGCGATAATAGCGATGCGCGATAGTGACGATAACCGTCGCTGCGCTTGGAACACTGAAGTAATCATCGTGATGACATGTAGAGGTTGATTGCGATGGTGGGTACTGAAAGCAGTTGCTCACCCAGAAATGAGTGCGGTTGCATGAATTGAGACTGCACTGCGAATCGAGCTGAACTCTTATCGTCCTTGCTTGGGGTGTCGCTTTGTCCGGTGAACCTAGTCCAACCTTGGTGCCAAACCCCATGCAGGGATTGCCAAAAACAGTATGGACCAGTCCAAGTACGCCACAAACTCATCCCCAATGCTTTACCTGTCGATAAAGACCAGCTAATTCATCAGCGATAAACATGAAGACACTTTGTTCTTTTAATTTTGAACGGTGCGTTGTTCCTGAGGGTCCCGTGTCCCCAAGCCAAGAGGGTCACCGAGGAACCCGCCATTTCAGCACCCTCATCACTTACCTTTCATGCATTCACTAATTCATGCCATTCCTTGTCGAATCTAAAATGATGCCTTCTTTTGTCAAACTGAAGCTTCGGCGAGATTCTCTTCAGGCCCCTCTCATTGCCATCGTAGCATTACTATCTGCGTAAGCGACAACTTCCACCTACCGCTCATCATCTAACAGTTACGTAGATGGTTCATCGCCCTCATCATCCTCCCACAATGCAAACCCGTCATCGCCTCAGCCCGTCAAAACCTCCCCTCGATCGCCATCGACTGGTCCCCCAACAATGATCCTCGAAAGAACTACAACGCCTCCAAAGTAGCGCTCATAATCGAACCCGAGCCCCTACCCCTTCTCGTCCCTCTCATCCTCCATATGATCGGTGTTGTGCCGCCAGATTGGCGATTCGTCTTTATCGGATCTAAAAAGAGCGTGTGGACGGTCGGTCGAGCGTTTGGAATACAGGTTCAGCAAGGTTTAGGCAAGATTGAGATGATGCAGCTGCCGCAACCGTGGAAGATTAGATCGAGGGAGGATAGAAGTCGACTTCTTACTGATACCAGGTTTTATGACGAGTTCCTACCCGGAGTTGAGTGGCTCTTGATGTTCAGCTCGGATAGCATTTTGTGTGCCAACTCGGAGTTGAGTTTGAATGATTGGCTAAATTATACTTGGGCTGGTGCTACAGAGTAAGATCCCCTCTTTCCCATCTTCTCTACCAACTAATATCTGTCTAGCAACAGAGAAAACAAGAACCTAGCCGTCTACGGCGACCTCTCTCTTCGTCGCGTCTCAGCCATCAAGCAGATCCTGAGCTTTCAGTCACGATACAACGATAGCGCAGCTGATGACTCATGGTTCGGCCCACGTCTTGAAGTCCTCCCAGATGCAAAGCTAGCCATGACTTCAGATCGGCCCTTCGCTGTTCAGAACAATATCACCTCGCAGCCGATGGGTTACAACCTCCGAGCCCATGGGGACCAGGTCGACAAAGAGGTCTGGAAGTTTCCTGAAGCTAGGAAGGAGGCTTTAAAGTATTGCCCGGAGATACATATTATTCTTAACATGAAGCTGGAGAGGGAGAGATGCCCTGGGGATAATCGCATGGGTCAGATTGTGGCGTCGACGACTACGGCCGAAGCCGCTTCAACTACTTCATAGAATGGTTCCAGAAATGTCTTAATATTCTATTCCTGCTCAAGCCTTACTTGTTATGAACATTACCATAATGTTTTGTCTTTCCACTGTCTTACCATATGCTCGCGATGTATTGCCAAGATCTCAGCGCTACAGTAGCGTAACCGCTCCGAAACCTCAAGAACCCTTAATCAACCTTAGACTAGCTATTAGTTGGCGAGTACACAAGGTTCATCGCTCAGGAGCTGACGCACAAATGCAGGTCACTTAGCTATACGCTAGCTACTGTCAAGCATTCAGTCGTTCGGGACTAAGCGACCCCTCGATAACCCCTCAAAGCCCCGCTCTCCTTTTGGTTCAACAACTGCTAGTCTATCTTGTCAGGCGCTATCCCCTGCCGTGCAAGGGATGAGACAAATCCGGCCGCGCTACTAACCCTTCCGCCCTTGCACTAGGCAAAGCTGAGATCACAGTCTAGGAACACGAACAGGATTGCCTTTCCACATTAGAAGCATACCACAGTACGTGGAGCAAGAAAGCTCAAGGCCTTCACCCTAAGGGATGGAAATCTTTAGGTAATTTGGCATAGTCTCAGGGGACTCTTTAATACGTGTATTTTGGTGTCCTCTTTCTAAGTCTTAAGCTTTCGTTCTCCCTGGTGTCCCCATCGGGTGCGGAGATAAGTAGGTTTTGCTATAATTGTATTCCAGAAATAGAGTTGTCCCATGGGGGGCAGTAAAACGTCAGCTCCCTCTGTACGCAGGGGATGAGCCCTGATATGAAGATGGAGAAAGTAAGCTTCGATTTCCAGGCACTTAGCCAAACGACAGGTCATTATCCCTATCTCTTACTTTTACATGTGAGCTTGATATGCTCACCGAAAAGGGTTTTAAATATGTGTCATTCTGAGTTAAATTGCTTAGACTACACCTACATCACGCGCCTTGCCTCACGAACCTTTCTCTCATCTCAAACAGCTCGACACCTTCCTTCTATGCCCATTAATCCAACTTCTGTCGCTCTTTAAACCAATCATGTCACGAGAAGCAGACTCCAAGCTGTACTTTATCCCGGAGGTAGCATCTCCGTCTCCATCCGCGACAACAATAGATTCTTCACCTCAGACGTCCAACATCGATGATGAAGAATTCGGTAGACGACCGAGCGACTTTGAGCTCAACGAGCTCTTTCACGATGATGAACCCCTTCTCTCTGAACACAATGAGCATGTACGAGAGAAGGAATCGGCACAGCCTGTGCGTAGAGCTTCGAGCTCGGCGATCAAGTCGATCTTTTGGACATTGGTCAATGTAGTCGCGACAGTCTTGATTGTATACCTTCTCACCTCTCTCGAACGCAGCTGTGACTGTGATGCTTACGTTATTTCAGGTCTTCACAAACAAAGCTATCCTCTCTGGCAACTCTCTCAAACATGCACAACTCTCTTTCGCAGCGTTTCACTTCACCATCACCGGCCTCGTACTGTTCATCCTCTCCCGCCCTAGATTTGCTTTCTTCACACCTAAATCCGTCGCCGTTCGACAGATGATACCGCTCTCCACCGTCATGGCCCTCAACGTTATCTTTCCTAACCTCTCGCTAGCATACTCGTCTGTCCCATTCTACCAGATCTCTCGTATTCTGATCACACCTTGTGTCGCTGCCATGAACTTTGTGCTATATAGAGCTACCCTCCCTTTTTATGCTTGTATGGCACTAGTTCCAGCGTGTGTTGGTGTCGGAATGGTGTCGTACTTTGACACCAAAGCCACGAGTGCTAGTGCTGCGACCACTGGCTTGTTGGGTGTTGTCTTTGCATTTTTGGGCATCTTCTTTTCGTCACTTTATACAGTATGGCTTGAGAGTTATAGACGGCAGCTGAGTATGACAAGCATGCAGCTGTTACTTAACCAAGCTCCCCTCTCTGCGTTCCTGCTGCTCTACTTTATACCCTTTGTTGATAAGGCTCCTGCTCAGGAAGATTTGTCTCTGGACCTTTGGGTCTTGATTCTCATGGTACGTCTTAAACTTGTTTTTGTCTCTTGAGATGAAACTTCTGTTAATAAGTCATATAGTCTGGTGTCTTCGCAGCATTGGTCAACATTTCCCAATTCTTCATCATTGCTGAAATGGGTCCTGTGACTAGTACCGTTGTGGCTCACGGCAAGGCTTGCATCATTGTTGCTATCGGCTGGTACGTTTCCGGCAGAGACGTTGCTGATAAGTCCATCATCGGCCTCATGATGGCTTTGCTTGGAATAATCTTGTAAGTAATTTGTGATACGATCTTTGGGACTGTCAACTGATTTGATGTAGGTACTCGGCTGCTATCTTGAGGCAGGGCCATAGGGCATAGAACATAAAATTAGACTGGGGCAAAATTTTAGACGGAACGTGAAAGATACTGGAGACTTAACTTGTATCTCGTAAATGTAATTCCCATGTCCTCATTTGTGTGAGATGCTGGCTGATTGAAGGTGAAAAGAGCGGGAGGTGGTTGAGGCACGCGCTGCAGAGAAATAACCGAATTGGATGTAAGATAAAAAATTAAACTTGAGAATGGTTCGAGGTGCTGGATTCCGAGCTTCGGGGGGTTGGTCCGCCGCAGCTGGATCCGTCGGCTTGGTCGCTGAGCGTGATGAGGTATTGGTTACCCTGTATTTGTGTATCAACAGAAAGAATAATACTCACACAGCTCAAATGAAGCAGTGATAACAGAAACTCAAGAGTTCTTACGAAATGTGAAAATAGGTGTGCATCACCAAGTTTGCCAGAAATCTCTGCATTCACACATTCTTTTGTACCCTCGATTATTAATTGCTTGGCGGCCCAAAGCTTCTGACAGCCCAACGTACTCACGGCGCGATGAAAACAGCGTGGTTTCAATCAAGACCACTAAGTCGCAGAATCATGACGAGTTTTCTACCAAAGAACCCTCAACTTCAATTACTATGTTACTTAATTCTTCAGTGGATTGCACTGTTGGTCATGATCGTTGTAGAGGGTTTTGGTTGAAATGAGCATTCATAAGCGGAAGATTGTTGTACCGAGGCTGCACTGAATCACTCTTAAAAGAGCCGACATTGACACTGGCAAGTTTTGGTTGCCGCGTGAACCACAGCCAAGCATCACCAACTGATCCACTTTGGCCTCAGCTCCAAATCCATTTCAGCAACGCTTGCCATGATCTCACATTTCTCTCTCGCATGCATCATGAGCAGCATCAACCAACGCATTATTTTTTGGCTCGACGACATACCTCCCCATTTCCCTCATCTGGCGCAACCCATCTCCAAGAAGCGCTCCCACTCCGACGCCAATCTCCTTATCTCGCCGCCGCTCTCATCCGACAGAGGTGCCGACTCAACCATGGAGGGCTCTCCTGTGAAGAAGCGCAAGCTTGGTGTCGTGCCTTTCTTTGCTGCACAGATAGACGGCGACGAGGGTGACGTGAGCGACATCATTGTTGAGGACGACAACGATGAGACTTCGCGACCTGATCGATCAGTCACCGACACTGGCTCTTCGCAAAAGAGCGGCGGTACGGTCAAGCAGCTATCGCCTAAGAAGGTCATGTCCAAGCTTTCAATCACGCCCAATGGGCTCGTGCAGAAGCCCCTCAAGCGGTCGGATCCTTTGGTCCCAAAGTCCCTGGTGCAGCTAGACAAGGACATGGAGAGCATCGCGGATGGGCATGGCGTTGTCCCTGAGTATCTTGAGGTGAGATCAATCCGTTCAACTCAGCTCTCTTTTTTCACTGACAATTGGTAGGCTGAGATGTCTGGCAGGACAATTGATGATTGCGATTTCAACACCGACATGTTCGACAAGAATGGGGTGAAGTACCCGTCGGACTCTCATCGCCAAGTCAACCTTTACGACATTATCGCAATCGTGGCCAGCGCCAATACCTGCCAGGAGGATCTTCTCGACGAGCATACCTGGAACAATCATGTTCACACCCCCCTCCTCAACGCCGCTTTCTGCGGAAGGTATCCTTGCCCTCCACAGCTCGACGGCTTTCTGACCTGGTTTGTCTTCCAAAATACCCTCACGCATCATCAACTAACGCTCAGTCCCAGTACCACCGCCACCATCCTCCCCGAGTACAAGATCAAGGCCGCCCCTGGCAAAAAGGTCGACTACGTCGCTTACATCAATCCCGAAAACGACAAAACGCAGCCCAACGCCAGAGCAACCATCGACAAGTTTCGCGCGTATCTCGCCGAGGAGTCCATCAACCATACTTGCTATCGCAAGGTGACACCCATCTCCTTCAGCATCGAGACCAAGCGGAGCGGCCAGGACGTGCAAAAGGCACAACTTCAGTTGGGGGTATAGCATGCAGCTCAGTGGAAGCACCTGGAAAAGCTCGTTGGCGATAATGTGAAGAATCTGCCCTTCATCCCTGGTATCATTGTCGAGGGACACCAGTGGCGATTTGTGGCGTCTCCCTATGTTGATGGAAAGACGGTGCGTGGTTGTTCATCTCGCTATATTTTGTTGGACATTTCGCTAATCTTGAAGATCCTTTGGAAGACCGACCGAGCTTTTGGCTCGACTGGCAAGTTGTCTACGACCTTTCGTATCATCGCTGGCGTCCAGCGTTTGAGAACTTGGTCAGCTCAAGTCTTTTGGCCTTGGTAGACGGAGTTTGTGCTCAACCCCCAGCCAGCGTCAGCGACTTCTTGAGACCGTCCCTGGTACGCTTCATGACACTTTTGTGTCTTCAGTATGAGTAGAGTAGTCCCCATCGACTGTAAGTTGCGCCTCTCTTATGATCGCCAACAATTCTGACGACTGAGTAGCTAAAGGAACAAGACCTTCCGCCACATCCCTGCACTTGGTTCTCTGTTTGGACTTGGAAATAAAACTTGGATCGTTGGGAGAGAATGGAAATCATGGTCGACCCTTGAATGATGGATTTTGGAAGTTGAGCCGAGGACCACTTGGTATAGAGTGTGTAGAAAGCAGAAAGCGCGATGCCGCATCTAGCATCACTGTATCCGGTATTTGGATCAGATCTTCAGCTGTTGAATAGCAGATTGATTGGAGTATGCAAGACTCAGAAAACTGCCTTTCGAAACGTCGCCTTCATAAACGGTTTTACTTCTCGTAGTCTCTGCTCATCCCGTATAAGACTATGATTTTAGTAGCAACAATGGGAATGATACGAATATGTTCTGCTGTGAAGACTGGTATGGCCATCTAAGAATCAACTTATCAAACCACGAGAGACATTCACCAGAGGAGGCCTTCATTGTTCATCAGGCATAGATATTGTTCGGGGCAGGAAAAGCTCCACTCAACTATATCCATTCTGTTTCCTCCACATTATATTGCACCGTACTCTGTCATGATTCATCTGTTTCATATTTCTCGGCCATGGCGCCTATGCGGGTAATATCAAGTCTCTTGCGCATAACCCTAGGCACCTCAGAGAATAGACGAGTGAATGCGATTGTTTCAATCAACTCACGCATTGTACCTTCTATACCCTTTAATCCAGTATTCGGATTGCAGAAAGACACCAACATTGATGGACTGCCATGGCTTGATTGGATCAACAACGGCGAGATCAAAACGCCGGATTAGCTACAGATACGTTGAAACATTAGCAGACACGCTCGAAACAACCTATATCAAGTCGTATTGAACTTACCTCAACAAATACCTTGTTCAGCTCCATCAGCGCAATGTTCTGTCCAAGACATTGCCACCGTCCGTATCCAAAAACAAGGTCAAGAGTCCCTTCCATAAGACGAAGGTTATCTTCAGAGCAATCCAGCCATCTTTCTGGACGAAACTCATCGGAGTCTTCACCCCATATGTCAGTCCGGCGGAATATGCCCCACGCACAGTAGCCGATCTTGGTGCCTTGGGGTAGATATTGCCCCTTGAATGTATCCCCACCCCGAGGGACTTCTTTGCTCATAAGGCCAACGACTGGTGGATGAATTCGAAGACCTTCTTTGATAACGGCTTGGAGGTATGGCATTGCGCGTGCTTCGGCATCTGTGACAACGGGCAGACTTAGTTTCGCGTTGTCGATCTCTGCTCTCATGGCATGGACTACACGGGGGTTGGTAATGATGTAGAGTAGAGTTGCTCGAATGGCAGTGGCGGTCGTGTCTGCGCCTGCTAGACTTGCCGACTGTTAACTACCTGTTGATGTGAGACGGAGAGTGAAGCCTTGACTCACATTTGCATCAGGATCTCCGATTCGACCTCATGCTGGAGCAGTCCCCTCGAAACAAACGAGCCAATCATGTCTCTCTGAACCTTGGGGTCTGGGCCAAATCGCTCAGCCGCGACCTTCTTCGCGATCGCCATGACTCTGCCAACGCCAGCTTTGTCCTTCTCCGACGGTAGCATGCTTCTGAAGATAGGAAGCTGTAGTAATTTGATCATCCACGGCATCACGGTGGTGGTTATGATGGTCGGCATGCTCTCTTCCATTGCAGCGATGTAACCATTTACATCAGAGTCAGTCTCCAAGTCGCCAAACGCCTCACCAAATGCTAGTGCAGAAATGACATCGAGGGTGAAATATTGAGCTTTGTATCCAAAGTCAAATGGTCTCCTTTTGGCTACGTATTCGGTTTCGAGCAACTCGAGTAAGCGTTCTACGTTCTCATCCACTGTGGTCTCGATGGTATCAACTTCTTTGCCGGAATATGCTGCTGCCATTTTCGATCGGGTACTGGCGTGCAGATCATCGTTGCGCTGAGACAGGACATTGTCTTTTGTTAGATCCAGGCGCATGGCGTCGTACCAGCTCGAGCGTTTATATCGTGTTCGCACATTGAGCATGTGCTTCATCAAATCTGGGTCGGACGTGATGAGGTCGTTTGGTCCAACGCGGGCGATATCGCCTGTCCACTGGTGTCAATTTGCGACCTATAGTATGGTGGAACAAAGTCGAGATAGTGGCATCATAAACAACAATATCACAGCTAATAACGAAAGGGCCTAACAAAAGAACCCTATGACGGGTTAACCAAGATGTCACCGGCTTTGCACTCACCATATTTCTTGCAAGCATCCCAAAGGTCAAGATGGGTACGACCACCACCAACTCGTGAGATCAACCACAACTGACTGAAGCCTGCAATCGCAGGGCCTTTGAAATGGCGCAGGCGAGCCCATTGACGAATTGTTGAGACAAGATACCCGACGACGACGAAGATTCCGATAAAGGCAGCAGCTCGTGAATCGAGCCCAAGAATCACCATGGCAGCTTCAGTAGCATCACAGATACCTGCTCAAATGTAAGATGAGTTAAAATGCCTCTTTACAGCTATTTTGGTCTTTATTACCCCGCTTCTTTAAATATCCAGGATTCATTTAGGTTCCGACCCACTGGCCGTGTAATGTTGCAGTTATCTCTGATTTGGAAATACCCGAGTGCTGTGCACAGACTGTAAGTGACCTGATGGCGACGATCCTTGCCAATTGGGGATTTGAAGAAGCATGGCTTGCACCAATAAAAAGTGGTCGAATTACCAACTGTGCATTCCTGCCTACACCGACAGGGTATACACCTACAGGGGAAGTCGAGCTTCTGATTATAAATCGGGATAGTGGAATAACCTGGCCCAGAATTCTACTAAAGCATATAAACCTTGCCTGAGTCTTTTTGCCACTTAGGGTAAAGGTTCTCGTAGACATCATTACATGTCTCCGACGTCTGTGAGATCTGCTCCTGGCTGCAACTTCGTAAGGTGCATCGGGAGATTCAACAAGTGAGAAATCTCAGTTCTTACACGTAAACAGGAATTCTTTACCAATGGCGTTCATACAAGAATGATGCCATCGGATGACCAAAACCGTTGGCCAATTGGAACGCGTGTCGAGGCACTTGTCATTTGATGAGACCAAGCCAATAATACAAAGCGTCACTGGCTCCTTACTACTACCAGGCTCAATTTCGCGTAAAGCTACATAATATCCAAAGTAAACTAAAACTTTGAGGTCTTTGTATATTGTATGGTCCATGATGACACATCAGAAGACGGCTACTGTTGACGGACATCCTCGATCAAAGAGCCCTGCTTGGCTACGGCTTTGGTCAACGTGGTGGGCTGAGAAATGTCCCTGATTTATTAGAATGCTAATGTGAATTCTTTTACTATCAATGACACCGCAGGTATACGGAGCGGTTGGGAAGTAGTCCAGCGCAAACAGCTATAGAGTCTAGTTATTCACGTGAACCACCAGATTTAAGAGCCTTGATTTCCCCTTCCGATAAGTCAGAGCGAGGTTTCATTTCAAAATACTCGCCCTTGATTTGCATCCAATCTACCTTGCCATTCGAGACATCGAACAAGCCATCCTGATCATCGCCATAGTCTCGCTCGACAGCGTCGACCGATTTCCAAAGCTTAATTATTTTGCCGTTGTCCCCCGCAATAGCATTGTAGTTCCAGGGCTGGTCAAGGGTGAAATTGCACTGTATGATCGAATCTCTGTCATGGACAACAACAGGTTCGCTTGTAGAGGAGCAGGTTTGAAGCGGGTAATTCTTGCTCTTTGGTGATGCGAGGACTCCCCGGGCCACACAATCGGTCTTTGAGGTCATCCAGGCGATCTTACGATCCATGAGATATCGGAAAGTTTCCGTTGCATGGTTCATCTCAGGTTCTCCATCGAGGATAAGGGAGTATGAATTAGGTGGCAAGCCTTCTTTCAGCGCCTCCAGGGTATGCATGATGAGAATGGAAATGATCCCGCTTGCCCAATGATAGCGCACCTGATGTGGACCCGGGATGCCCTCACCAGGTTCAATGATGGATTCGTTGGCCGTGGGAAAACAGCTTAGCTCTGTTGCGCAGCCCCTGGGGAAAATATTTCGCCAGAGGCTAACCCGTTGCTTAACGAATAGCTTGGGGTTTTCCATGATAAAAGGTATAAAACCAGTTATATGACACTCGGGATTTCCAACGGCCATTCTATCCTCGTTTAGAGTCAACTTGGTGATGAGGAGGCGCTGAGTTTTTGAGATGCTTTTCAGGAAGCGGATGGCTAAGGCTGCAGCTGAAAAGAAATGCTTGCGCTGGTAGCAGTACATAGTACCAGTGTAGCCCTCTTTGTCATATTCGCTGTAGCGCCATGGGTCTAAATTATCCCATCTTTCTCCCAACCCAAACCGCTCCACCATATCTGTGATTTCGGGCAAGGAAGGTATTGCCCAGAACTCGAAACCAAGATGGAAGAAGTCTGAAGTTGGGCTTGATTTGGACTTAGCCCACCCTGGTAGAAGATCGTCAATAGCCTCTCTGAACTTTTCAGGGTGTTTGCTTGCAATTTGCCTCAGCAGATTGGTATAGGCACGGTTCCTCGAAATATTGTTGTGATGCATAGATATCTTTGTCAGGTCGCCACAATTATCTGTATTTCCCCAACGTTTCTTGAAGTCGTTTAATAAAAGGTCCGTGCTTTCATGAATATTGTGGTCGGGACGGCGGCCCTCAATGGTGATTATGTCTGATATTCTCCTTTTGATGGGGGGCATGTACCTAGAGTCTTGCTGGCTAGGTGTATCGTACATATCTGGAGTCAAGCAGTGTCTAAGTCGAGCAAGCATGGCATCTATAATAAGACAGTGATAGGATAGAATGAAATCAAGTGCCGCCGCCTTCTTTCTCCAATCCCGTCTGTAGGCTGTGGAGAATGTGATGGTGTTGAGTGTGAAAGGATAATCGTATGTCTCGCGTGCAATCGTGCGGCAGACTTGTCGTAGTGATAAGTCAATTGGACAATGATTTGCCTGCACTATCTTGTCGGTTGCGGAGTCGTAGACGTATCCCCCTTCGATGGTGAAGTAATCCAGGTAGATTTGCTGGCGCATTTCCAAGGGAAGACCTAGGAAGCTAGCCCTTGGCGTGTCAGGGAGGGTCTTGAGAGGCATGATCGTGAATCTTTGTCTCGTGTGTCAGGGTCAAGCGCGAGGACTAAAGAGGAAAGATAAGGAAATGGTGTTTTTGGTAAGAGATAGAGGGGTAATTTATAAGCGGCTGACCACCGGCAGTACATGACTCATAGAGCGATATCGGGGCGCGCCCGAAAGCTTAACCGTATGGGCATTAGTCAACAACATACTTTCACCAATGAATGATCAGATAGATATGTATACAAGTGTATTATATGAAACTAAGTTCTGTCTGCTGGTTTAAGCTCTCAGCCACGAGCCTCAACTGTAAATAACACATCTAGCTAACAACTTAGACATTATACCATAATGACTGACCAATTGCTACAGCCAAAGGCTGATATCATAAAAACCTAAAAGATGACTCATTTGCCCGCCATCACGGGTTATAAGAAGCTAAAATAACTGTTAGACGGGCATTGTAAATGTAAAGGAAGACTTACGTGCCTCTGATCCGTCTCCCAGGACGATCAAACGCAAGACAACAAGCAAGATGGCGGCACCTGACAAGGTCAGAAGGTCTCGAGTCAGGTAAAAAAGAACAACTCACACTCACTCAAACGAAGGCTTAAACGAAAGCTCAAACGAGAGCTTAAACAGAAGCTCAAACGAAAGCTCGTCTGTACGGCATATCCGAACGAATTCCAACGGCAGTACATTAACTAAAAGGGGGTCAGATGATAGACATATACTAGTTTATGAAAGCTTACCGGACTTCCCCTCAACCTCGCTCATGTCAGAGATCGCCGAGAGACTCTCAAGAACGAAGATAGCTTCGAGAAGGTTGAAGCTGCAGAGAGAGAAGTCTTCAAGATCATCGATACCAAGGAATATAAAAGGCTCCCCGACAACCTGATCAGGCCTAAGTGATAATGTAAGTAATGGACATATGGTAGGTCAAAAGATTAGCACTTACAACTGGCTATTCTCGGTACTCACGCTCTTACTTGCGCTATCGAAGGACTTCCTCAGGAGACCAAGAAAGCCATCAGGCAAGAGAGAGAGGCACTAAAAGCCCTTCCCTACGACAGGGTCAAGGCCAAGAAGACGATGAAGTCGATCAGAAGAAGACTAATGAAGATGTCAATACCTGTTTCCACAAGGAGAAGATAGGATACTACTCACAACCGGGATTGGATCGAGTCCCTGGTCAAGCTGTGGCTGGCGATTCGCTGTCGTGTACTTAGCAATAGACAGGTATGAAGGAGAAAGGCGGGCAATGAATACCTCAGACGAATGACTTCCTGCTATCAATTCTTAGATTTGGAACTTAACAATAGATGAGCATCTAACAGAGGTACTGACCAGGTACGGCGCACAGCTATTGGATTTGTCGAGAAATGCTGACGCACGAGAAAAGCTTGACCTGACTGACTATAAGTCAACCTGTGAGTCACTCAAGAGTTGAAGGAGGGAAAGAGGCTTACAGAAAGTTTCGTGATGACACGTATGTCGGTGCGATTGGGGCTGAGCTTGAACTGTCAGCAAAGGCCCGAGTCAACGGTTCAATGAGTCATACAAGAAGGTTGGACTGGCTGATCGTATCAGTCAGTCTGTTTCGCCAAGTCGTGATGATGAAATGAACTTACAAGAAGGTTCGGGGCAATCGGAAGGTGGTGGCGGAGCTGAGTTTATGAGTCAATCACAAGGTTCTAGCACAAAGAGTCAGCATCAGATGAAAGCATTCAGAAGCGATCGGAAGTGGACTCACAGAAAATACACTTCGGGGTTAACACAATGGGAAAGTTCTGCCTCAAGCAGATCTTCAAACGGGCAACCCGACCAGCGGATCGCCTCAAATTGCCATAGAGAGGAACCAAGCCTCGATCTCATGGCAGTAGAGGATCCAACTTCACCAGGAAGCTGGATGGACATGGTATAGCTCAGCATACCTGGAGGTAGTAGCGGTGCCCACCATCGAGGCGGTAACCACCCGGGGTAAAGGGAATGCAAGATGCACCAGGCAACTGTGCGATGATAGGGTAGTGGTGGTGTCGTGGTTGAAGGAGTGCACGAGAGACTGCGCCAGGCATCTCGTGGTGAAAGGGAGGGAACGAAGAGGCGGAATGCACGGTCAACGACGCCATCTCCCCTGCCCAGCAGAGCGAGGCGTCGTATGCCTCGGAGCGTACGGATGATGCCGGCCTGGGGTCCGCGTGTTCCTCCCTCTGGTGGAAAAGCGAGAGGATGACGACCGTGAGTGAGTAGGTGGTGAGTCTGCATCGTCCAACTGCCCGATTCGAGGAGAGATGATACCGGGAATCAACTCGAATTGCGTATGCTTTGACCTAACCGAGTCAAACTGCTCAATGTCGAAGTACTTCAAGGCCCATTGGGTAGCGACCCGGCTGTCCTTGGTGAGCAAGTCCTGATAGCTGGTATGACCGACCCTCTCCTCAAGGTTCTTGCGTGCGTCCTTGAGCCTTTCGCATTGAACGAAGAGATGGAATGGTGTCTCTCGAAACTTGCCGCAAGCACAACGGCCACATCCCCCTTCCTTGATGCCAATTTTGGAGAGATGGGCCTTGAGTCCGATGAACTCGGTCCGACAGTGGAGGAGAATCGTAGTCTGGGCTCGAGACATGTTCTTCTTGTAGTAGCCAAGGCTCTTTCTACCCCAAGGCTCCATGAGAGCAGCAGGTAGCTGAGCACTATTGTCCCCCCGAGACGTCCTGGCTCTCTCAATCCTTCGATGGAGGACATACTTCTCCCATCTGACCCTGCAGCTTCGGGTCGCTCGAACCTTGATGAACTTCCTTAGTCTAATGTTGCGAGCCTTTGGATCAGCCAGGGCGTTCAGCCCTTTTTCACGGCGCTTTGGATCTTCGTTAAAGTTGATAGACTCGAACAGATTGATGACGCATGCCCAGGCATCAAGGTTCAGATCATCATACGGGTTGCGAACCCCAGACTTCAAGAAGTTATAGGTCTTGTCTGTTCGCCACAACGGACGAGGAGCGGAGAGTAATTTGGCGCGTTGTAGAGTGGCTTGCGAGTGAAGAACTGTCCATATGTTCTCGACGAACATCTCCTTCTCCAGAATCTGTGGAGCAGTGCGGTAGAAAGCCCCGGAAATCTTGCGAAGACAGAAGGTGTAAGCATCCTCAAGACGCTTCATCTGCTTGTTGTTGATCTGATAGCTGATCTTGTCTTCGTCCCGTTCCCTTCTGATGAACCACGCTCCGCAGGCATATGTAAAGACAGGTCGAATCTTAGATATGAAGAAGAGGCGCATTGTCTTGAGGTTTGGACCCCAATGCGGCCCAGATATGAAGCTCAAGTAGCCTATCCTCTGCTTCGCCTTGCCAATGACCATCGTAATGTGTTCTCCCCAAGTCAGGTCACTGCTGACAATAACGCCGAGGATTTTCATCTTGAGTACCGGCTCCTCGTGAAAGTCGGGTATGTTGGGGATCACGTTGTTATGGCCCTTCTTGCTCTGTCGTTTCTTGAAGTGCATAATCTTGTACTTCCCGGCCCCGAAACGAAGATCCAGCTCGTCTGCTGTGGTCATGACGCTCTCGTGTAACATCTCGAGACCTTTGCAGTTGGCCTCGTAACTGTCTGATATGGCCATGAGGTAAATGTCGTCCACGAATGCAAAGGCAGAGAGATCAACTTTGCTCTCCTTGCCATTTACTTTGACACCATATCCTGTGTATGTCTTCGCGCGTTGGAGAAGGGGAGCGGCGAAGAAGAGAAAAAGAATAGGCGAGAGCGGCGAACCCTGGGGAACGCCCGTGTTGAGATCGAATTGGTCGGAAATAATACTAGGAAGGCGAAAGCTTGCTGTGCGATCTGAAAGAAAAGACTGAATCATGTTGACGATCCATCGTGGGAATCCCTTGTCAGCCAGAGTTTGGATGAGAGCCTGCCTCCAGACATTGTCATAAGCACCGCTTATGTCGAGTCCCATGATGGTAACAACTTTGCCCTGGGCCCAGGCACTGTACACCTTGTCAAGCATGTACTCGAGGGCTTCCGAAGTTGTTCTCCAGCCAAACTGCCGTGCGGGTAGAAGATGTGGATTTGCCTTGAGGGCCTCTTGCATCCTTGAAGCCACAATCTTCTCGAGAATCTTGCCGAGGCATGACAGCAAGGCGAGAGGCCTCCAGCTCGTAGGCATGTTAGCCGGCTTGCCTGACTTGCGTACCATGACGAGAATGGCATCCTTGAAGTTGGCCGGGTGGTAGCTCATTTGAAGGCAGACTTGGAAAGCCCGCAAAAGATGAGGTCGCAATTCGTCGCCTCCCAGCTGAATGGCTTCGTACGGGACTTCATCGGGTCCGGTCGACTTCCATCTCGGCAAACCTTTGATGATCTCCTCGAGCTCCTCGTCGGTCAAGGTCTGTCGGATATGCATCTCTTCCCCGCGACCAGTGAAGTCTGCAGAGACTGGGGCTCTGCAGGACTTGGGGCCTTTGTTGGCGCGGAAGATGACCTTCTTGAACATGCTGACCTTCTTCTTAGGAGTATCGGCATTCTCCATGCCGCCATAGATCATCGTAGGTAGCTGCGAGGATTCCACGGGTCGACAGATCTTCTGCCCCAAAGAGGCCAAATGAAAGGTCTTGCGTATAGATGGGTGCTCCGCCTCGGTGAATATGCGCCACAGCTCTCGCTTATCCCTCCTGATGTACCGTCATAGTTGCTTAATCCGATTTTCGATCTCTGGTGTTATTCCAGGGGACTCTTGGAGAGCAGTCACTTTAGACACTCGGTCGTTCAACTGCTTCTCGAGGATGGTTTGTCGTTTCCTCTGGAGGCCAATCTCAATCACGGGAGCAACCGAACGAATGGTTTCCCTCAAGGCCTGGATGATCTTGGAGATGTAGCTGATGATCTGCTCACGAGTACTGAGAGGGTCGCTCTTGGGAGGGAGGTGTTTGGCAAGCTCTTTCATGAAGGTCTTTTGATCAACCCTGTCTAAACAAGCCTTCGTTCGGACCTTGGTTCCGATGGCGCGAGTGATCTTGGTCTCGATGATGCGGTGGTCGCTTCGGAAACCCGGGGCGGAATGAATCCGGCAGTACACCACGTGAGGAACAATGGTCCGATTCACAAAGGTCAGGTCGATGGTTGAACTCCTAACAGACTCGTCCTGGGAGTTGGAATAGGTGATGGTTCCGGGAATAGTAAGCAGTTGCATGTTGCTGCTGCTGACTTTCTCGTAAAAGTCCCTACTTTTCGCGGTTTCGTTCCTCGTGTGGCCGCTCCAGCTGCGATGATGAAGATTGAAATCACCAACGAGGACAGCATCCCCTGTAGTGTCGTCGATGCGCTCGAACAAAGCGTCCAGGTCAAGTCTGTTATTGCGGTCGTAGACGTTGTGAATCGTGAGAACGCGCTCGGCAGTCAGGATCTGAAGCGTAGCTACGAGGCCATTGTTGACTCCGGTATCCATTATCGCTCTCCATGAAGTAGTTGGGATGGACTTGTGGACGTAAAAGCAAACGCTGTGCATCAAAGGCTCAGCGGCAATGGCTGGAGGGTCAGTGCCATTGGGCGGATTGGTAGCGCCTGAAGTGCCATCAGACGTAGCAGCGATGGGAGCAACGATGGGAGCAGCGTTGGTAGCAGCGTTGGTGGTAGCATTCGTCGTAGCGTTGGTCCCGGTAGCCGAGGCTCCATTACGCCAGGTTGGGTATTGCTCCTCAGTAATAGGATGGTCAGAGGAGAAGAAGATGTTGTATCCTGGTATATTGTGGAATGCAAGACGGTTTGGGGGGTCCTGGATGGCTAAGACAAGAGGTCGCTCATTCTCGGGTGCGAGTCTCAGTGCAGTCTCGAGGTGGCGGATTCTGACGGGAGCCCCTTTGAGATTGACACTCCAGATAGTGATCTCTTTCAGGAGGGTCTCGTCTTCCCGGATCTCGCCACCGTCGATATGATCATCATCGAACTCGCTGAATTCCTCATCGATGTTCATGTACTCGAGGTCCTCGATCATGGTATCCTCGTGATTGGTGGCCTGCATGTTGAACTGATGCAATCGCTTTGACTGATACTGTACTGATAACAATGGGTAGACACTTTAGCAGGCTGGCGGGCAAGTAGGCTAGTAGGCTAGTAGGCTTGTAGGCTTGTAGGCTGGTAGGCTGGTAGGCTGGTAGGCTGGTAGGCTGGTAGGCTGGTGGGTATGCTGATAGGTAGGTAGGTAGCTACTTGGTCCAGTAGCTGAGGTAGCTGTATTCCATAGTTCTAAGAGTCAGTTGGGGCATATGAAGAGTGATGAATGGCTGACAATACCTTCAAGGTTTGCAAGACTGTAGATAAGTTTTGAGCTGCTACTAGAAACATGTACACTTCAGTATTCGGAACACAGAGTGATATATTGAGTGAAATCAGAAGTTACATACCAAAGAAGGCGTGACGAAATAGGTGTGATTGACGTGTAAACTGTGCTGTAGCCACGGTTAGTAGCTAGTACAATGGTTCGAGATATAGCCAGCGTAACGTGCCGATAGAGTGGAGCGGTGAGATAGGCAAAAGCGATGATAAACAAAATATAAGGAGGCTTTTTTTAAGGTATTTTAAAAGACTTTTCAGAAGTGTTTTTGGAGGATCTTTTCACAGAGTATGAGAGATTTGGCAGACAATGGTACGAGTACCAAAACGACAAGAATAGTAGTTGCAAAGAGCAAAGGTAAAAGTGATAATGTGATGGGATGGTGAAGAAGGATAACGGGAGGGATTTCGGGGCCTTTTTATGTTCAATCTGTACCATTCAACGCCAAGTCGGAGGGGAATGCATCCGACTTTGTGGCTTCTACCCCTCTTCCTACGATTATCATGGTGTCCACGACCACCGACTTCATTGGCCTTCACCGGCTCGCACGGAACGTTCTCGCCCTCTCTAAGTGACCACATGAGCACTTTAGAATGGTCTTTTGCGTCGATAGCGGGCGCAAGGGCGTGAATAGCTCGTAAACGTGCATAATCATGATATCACGAAGTGTCCGTGAGCCGGCATCTGATCCATCGTTATCGACGGCGTACGCAACCTCCGGCATGAGCTTTTCATGTTATCATGCCAGAATATGACTCTTAGCTCTCAACATCACGATAGTGTTGCCGCAAGGACGCCGTGAAGCATTGAGGATGAGGGCGTCGAGAGTATATTGAGGTTGTAAACTATCATATCAGCCAAACGCGTAGCTATACGATTCTACTACTGCTTCAACTGCAGGATATACCCTTCATCTGGGCTCATTCATAGACGTGTAGCTCTTCATCCGAGCTACAGAGCCATGTAATGTCATTGATGGCAGAAGAGAAAACTGGCGATGCTAGTGTACCGAGAACAATGATGCTGACAACCGGAATGCCTTCATATGACATCTACCGAACAATTTACCGTCCATCTCCTCCTCAACGCCAAAACACATGTCCAAAACTAAGAGAAATACCGGTCCAGCTTCGTTTGTTTAGGGCCAGTGTCCGGTGCCTCTCTTGCAATACCCTTGCCTTTCCCTCTTGAACCAGTCTTAGACTTACGCTTTGACCGGGCCTTTGCCTTCCTTCCAGGGCTATATTCATCGTCAGATCCATCCTCCTCCCCAGAAGCAGCCGCTGACTCAGGGCCGATCTCATGCTGAAGCAGCTCTTGGTCGCTGGGAGAAGCTTGAGAAGCGTCTCTCTCTAGCTGGGCTGCTATCTCGTCATCATCTGTGAGTCCTCGCCGAGGTCGCAAGACTCGTGTGCTTTCGCGTGAAGCAATCTGAAGCGAGCTCTGAGGCGACCCCGCTATGGGGCTGCTGTCATCTCCAACGAGCTGGTCGGAAGAATCGCGGCTGAGGTTGGCAGGAGATTCCAACAGCCCTGAAGTGTTGGGTTTAGAGCCAACCGTGACGAACGACGACCCAGAGCTAGACCTGCTAGAACTAGACGCCGTTGAAGACCCAGGTGTGAAGGAAGGCTGAACGCCACGGCGAGACCTTCTGAGTGGAGGTGTACTAGGATTCGCCTGCAACGGCAAGGAGCTGTCGCTGTTGGTAGGGAAAGGCTCGTCAGATACAACAGTGCTGGTGACTGCAAGAGGTCTGGAGGTTGGGCTAGTTGGGGACGGCGCCGCCAAAGCTGATTCACCACCGTCCTGAACTAGGGAGTCCTCAACTCTCAGCTTCTTGACGCTAATTGGAGATGCGAGGATGTCAAGGTCCTCATCCGGCCTCCAACGCCGCTTCCTGACACTCAAAGATCCAACGGACGAACTCTCTGCTGGAGGAGGCCCCTCTGGAGGCTGCGAAGCGACGTCCGGGTCTGGGAGAGAGCAAGGAACCACGGCTGATGAGCAACCAACTTCCGGTGAAGAAGGAGGTAGATCGAGCGGCTGCTGTGGTTCTTCTGGGCAGGCCTCAGAGGCCGCTGCGCTACTGGACTGATCCGTGACAGTAGACGAGGATCGGCGACGCTTGCGGGCAACTGAGGTCTCTGGGGAAGAATCGCATGCAGCCTCCGCTGGCTTGGGATTGCGTGCATCCTCCACTGCCTTGGGTTCATCGGCTATGACAGCACAAGTGGGAAGACCCGGAGGAGTATCGGGGATAAAGTCCCAGTCGACTTCGCCCTCTGAACCGATAGGTGTAGAAGGGATGGAGATGATTCCGGCAATCATATCGCGACTGAGCTCAGGAAGGCCATCCAGGGAAACCTCCGGAGCAGAGTCCGACAGCACCATATCACAGGTATCCTCAGCCTGTTGTGCGACGGCTGGAGACTCGTGGCCTTCCGGATACAAAGGATGGTCGGTAGAGAGCTCAAAGATTGACTCAACTGGGCAATCAGCAGCGAGCTCGAAGACCTCTTGCTGGGCTGCTTCCTCGAAGGTATCCATAAAGAGATCCGCGTCACTCAGCTCAGAGTAAGAGGAGAACGGGGGCTCAACAGATACCTGCCTCGCCGGGGAAGCGCCGTTGCTATTCAAGCCAGATCCATACAGAGATCCATCAGGGGATGGAGTTTGCCAAGCAGGCGATGGAGTCTGCCGAGAAGGCGATCGGTTAGCATAGTCGTAAAGGACCCTCGCCGATGCTCTTGGGCTGTTAGCTAGAGATAGATCCCCAGTGACCGTGCCCAGGCGGCTGTGAGTAGATAGGACTGAAGGTGAAGGTGATGCCCTGCGTGCTTGAGGTGCGTGGTAACCGGGGTTGGTTGGAAGGGTAGGTCCTAGGTTACCTGCAGCAACGCGCACAAAGGCCTCGACGAGGCGAAACAAGATATCTCCACCTCTGCCGAGGGCATGAGAAAGCAGAGATTCATCGGGTGTTGCTGCACCTTGATCAGAGAGGATCTCGCGAAGGAGCTCCTGAATTCCAAACCTGGACCGAGGACTTTCGTTCTCAGCGGGTATGCCAGGCGAAACTGACCGCCCAGAAGCCTCAGGCTCCTGTCCTTTGGTATCCCAGGATGCCCGGCCTCGCCATAGACTGCACCTATGCAGTACATCCAGAACCCGAGGGTGCCTGCAACATCTCAGCCAGTAGCTGGGATGAGCGCCGCCGCAGAAAAAGCATTTGTATTTATCTTGCTTGGCCTTGCACTCGCTTGTCTTATGAGCTTCTAAGCACCGACCGCATCGAACCCCGTTGGGGCATTGCTTTGCCATATGACCGAAGTCCTGGCAGTTGAAGCACTGCTTGGGCACATACTTGGGATCAAGAGAACTAAGAGCGGGGTTAGAATATTGTTGTGCATTGATCGGTCTGCTCTACTTACTCGAACGAAGTTTGTAGTCCTTCCAAAGTATACATTTTCCCTGAAGCAGCAGTCTGGGCTTCCTCGCGATTCCGCATGACAAACCATAAACGCCCGTACTTCCAGTATGCCCTATGGATGTTGAGGCCTGTTTCTCTCTTCCAAAACTTCAGGTTCGTCACGGGGTCTTTGAACTTGGCCCGGGTACCCTTGTTTCCAAAAGCCTTATTCTTGGAAGTCTTCATTTTGTCAACCTCGGTGCGAGTGATGTTTGCAGGGCTGATGTGGAATTCCTCAGGGTATACAGCGCATCCTGGGGAATTAATAATTTTTTTTAACCTTTCCTCGTGCATTCGGATCTCTCGAGCGCTGAGGTCGCTACGAACGATCAACAGGATCCGATTCGTCTCTAAAGGAGGGAACTGCACAGTTTTGATAGCGTCGAAAGGGGGGCCAAGATTTGCACACTTGGTAATGATGGCCTCTGAGCTCAACATGTGGCTGGTATCAGGGTCTACATCGATCTTGAGGACGGCGTTGCGAGATTCTTTCCAGGCTTTGTTCTTCTTTGCCAAAGTGCTTGCCATACACAGTTGTTGAACAGTGTATCCGGAATTGCGAGCAACCGCGTTCACAAACCGGTTCATTTCATCATCCGGGGTCCTGAACAACTTGCGAGCAGCAAGAGGGCGGGGATCATCATCTCTAGACCAGAAATCCTCCAAAGATGATTGCTGACGACCTTCCCCAGTATGGGCTCGCGGGGAAACAGGGTGCGGGGAAGTTTGGCGAGAGCCAGAGCCATTGGACTGGCTAGTGCCAAAATGGCTAGGGGCAGTGGTGAAATGGCCAAGCTGGCCATTCCCGAAAGGGTTCGTCGGCGAAGACCGACGAGACTCAAAATCATGGCTAGTGGCCTGGCTAGTACCAGGAGGGAATGGGGTCTCTGCAGTGCCCCCAAAGCCGTTATCTCCAGCTAGACCACTACTCGACACTCCAGAGCCGTGGTTATCAGCTCCAGAGATTGTTGAGTGAGTGGGTGAAGACGAGGAAGACATGGTGCAATGAGATACTCTGAAGAAGAACAATAGAGTATGGAAGAGATATAGTGATAAAGGCAGTTTGGTAGAAGATAGCAGTAGATGGCAAAGATATAATGTTGAAGTTGCGCGAGAGTGAACTGATGGTCTAAGTGATGGGGGGATAAGCGGGATTTATGAAACTCGCGCCTGGACAACGATAAATTGGCCGCAAAGCATTAATGATGAAGAAAAGAATATGTTTTAACGAAAAAAAGAAGTGGGCATCGCAGACTCCCTGAAAGTCGGCTCGATATCTCATAAAGAAGAAGCCACCTTTAGTATCATCCCGCGACAATCGCTACCGAAACATTCGTCTCGGAATAATCGGGAGGGCTCGAAGCGCATTCCCAAGATAGTTGCGTCACCGAATTGCAATTGGAGTGCAAGCTAAGACAGGTACAAAGAGCAATCCTGAGCAATTCCCCGGTATATGCATATACAAGTATCGAACTAAGCCCAATTCTTCTCGGATTTGCGAAACTGTTGAGGGGGCAAAAGGTGGCAGCGATGGATTCCGAGTCACAGGACCAGACGCGACAGAGCGAGAGCACGCTAAAGCTGCAAGTCGAGATATGTGATGAGACAGAAGATCGCAGACTTGACCCTAAAGTAGGGTGATAAGGTTGAGGGGCAAACAGACGCTCAGCCGCAGTGTCTAGACCATGTTCGTAGGCTTGGAGCCAAGGAATCGGCTCATCACAAGACTCTTTGCAGTGGTGGTCTTGAGAGAAAAAAAAGCAATGACATTCTCATTGCCGGTATCAGCTGCCCTACGGATCTTCCAATGCTGATCCGCGACACGTCATTGACATTATTCACATCCATAGATTATGCTTCCCATTGGACGTTTCCGAGTTGGAGGGCTAAAGTACCTACCCCTCGATCAGTACCTGTCCTCCCGTCTGTAACATCAATGGCCCGGACCGGGAGGCATTGAAGCTCGGCAACTCCGCAAGTAGTTAGTTTACATCATTGTGTAAGATAACGTTTCACGAGCAAGTCGTTTTGGCCTTGGGAGCAGGTCGGCCTGAGATGACTTGAGAAAGTTGAGAGGGACTGACTGGGACGTTCTGGTAGGGATGGCTGCGGAACACGACGGACACAATGCTCCTCCCCTCGTCCCTCTCCTCACTGTTTGCGTGGTTCTTGACTGAGCTACGGCGGTCAAGTAGGCCACAATCATCTATAAAGACTCACATGTATCCTCCTATCCTCTTCTCAAAATCATCAATTTCTATCATCAGCTTCTTTCACTTCTACCAGATCTTAGCTCCCTCTTCTATCTTTACTACGTCGCCAACCTCATTCTTACACTGTATTCGACCGTCTCCCCTTGTCCATTTAAATTCACTCATTCCGGCCTTCCTCCATAAACTAGCCCGTTCTCACCATCACAGTCAGCCTTAGTCCTCGACAACACAAACATGGTTAGGAAGAAGAATGTATATGCCATTAATGTAGGACGAAAGCTGGGGTACCGAACTAAATGGGACGATGTCCTGAAAGAAACCAACGGGTATTCGGACGCTGAGTGTAAGTTGCATGACTCCTTCGCTGTGACTTACAATCTAAAACTCTCAAACCTATAGTTAAAGGGTTCTCCAGCCTTAAGGAGGCCGAACAGTGGTTCAACGACCCGAGCCGTAGCAGCCGCCGCGCTCGGCACCTAGCCCGGCCCAAAGAGTTGGAACCCCATGAACGTCGTCAGTTGGAAGCCGACGTGAAGGTCTTGAACGACAAACTCGCCCTCGAGATAGCGGCGGAGGTCGCAATTAACGAGATGGAGATTTATGATACTTCTATGGAAGCTACCTCTACTCCCTCTTCTTCTCCCTCTTCCTCCTCTCATTGCTCTTGTTGCTACTGCTCCTCTTCCCCCGGCGACACTCTTCCTTCGTCTCCTCCTTCTACCAAGCCAGTTAAGACGACTTCTTCCCCTGCCTCTGATTAGGGTTTTGCTTCCGCTATGTTTGGGATGTGGTTGGAAGGATGACAACGCACTTCACATCGAGTTTGAAGATGTGTTACAGATTTGGCTACTTGGAACTCATGTTTGGTGGAATCGCAGGTATTCGGAATTTGTATCCTCCCTCGTTTCAGTCCGTCTCTATCTCGTTGGTTGGTCGCTCTAGTCACTCTCTGAATCGATTATTGTACCCCAAACCCTGTCCCCAGTGATATCGATTGTTTACATATAACAGCTTTCTTGTTGACTGAGCAGTGGTACTTACATACAAGGCTGTAAATCCCAAAATTGAGTTCTATGATTCTGAGCAATGTACACAAGGAAACGCAGCACTTAGCTTCTCATCTCTGAGGGTCTACACCTTAGTAACAGGTCTTTATTCCTATCGCCAACTCCAAAAGGCTGACCGTGCCTTTTGTTCTCGCACCTTGATCCTATTCCTTGCCTCTCGCACCTCCTCCTCAGCTTTTTCCAACTTCCTCTTCCATCTCCGTTCCTCACCGTCATTTGCCGTGGCCAAGAAGGCATCTTCCCTTCCAGCTTCCTTTTTCAATCGTCGCCTTTCGACGAAATCCTCAAAGCCGCAAGTAAGTTCAGACACATCCAACTTGCACTCCGCCATGGCGAGTCTTATCTGGTAGTAGTCTGCATACTGAACATGGCCTCTGAGTTCTGTGAGGTACTGATCCACTGACTTGGAAAGAACTTCAAGCTCTTTTTCAAGGAGTTCGTTGCGCTCCTTTGTATCTTGCAAGTCCTGGATTGCGTGTTGTAGTTTTTTCTGGGCCCTGTCTGCATCGGACAAGGCCATGACGCTTGAGCATTCAGAAGAATGTTGCGCGAAAACGCCTTCCGCTCGGATATTGCTATCATGGATTCGATCGTTCCTCTCTTTAACTGCTTCCTCCTGGGGTATCCACTTCATTTTGATATTTTCTTCCTGCAATGCAGCTTTGCCGCTGACTTTACTTGAATCATATGTAGCGCAGGTTGTAGCCGGATATTTGTCACTGTTACCAGTGGCTGAACAGTTAATACACATTTTTACGGTGCTCAAGATAAATGTTGGATGTCGGATGTTGAGTGTTAGACCTCGCGGAATTGTTGGTTATTGCCCCTCTATAGTTAGTAGGGGGTTTCGTAACCCTTTCTATACGTTTTGGGTAGGACTAAACATTTCATAAATTCTTTTCAGGGGTCCATTGTGTGGGTGAGAATCATGCATGTGTTCGGTCAAAAAGACGATGACACGCGTATGAACATATTAAAGATTTCTGAACGGCGACACTAGCTGCTGGTCGTTCTTTCGATTGGATATTTCTTTGTCCTGCGAACATAACAATCAATAGCCCGCCATGGTCTTGAAATTCGCAGGAGCAGGTGTCTGGAGATCTCTGGACAGCAGAACCTAAAGCGCTAAGCCAGTTTGGGGACAGGGGGCAGCATCACTAAGCGCGATGTAAATATAGAGCATCTACATAATGTTCGCTGTCGCCGTGGTTAATGCTAGTTAGTTGTTAGTGGCCTTATTGGCCGTGCGTCTTCACATAGTACAGCCCTCGGGGGTTATAGAAATAAAATCGGCAATTTAGATACCTTTCTTAATAACTAATCTGCTATATTTCCCTTACTTATTAAGGCATGTTCATTCCTTGTTATATACTTATTCTATAAGGCCCTATTAACTGTATTTCATTCTATTATAATAAAATATACCTAAAAGGTTAAAAGAATGTATATTAATAACCCCTAGGGACTGTAATTACCAATTAAACCGGTTATACCAGGGATCCATACTCATGGTATCTTTAACAAGCGAGCACAAGTAGAAGCAGAATTCTTAGTATTGTAAATAGATAAAATATCATTCTTAGTTAATTAATTCTGTTTGTTAAATGTCCCCATTGCCCCGGTCACCGGAAACCGACCCTATCATTACTACTGCTTTAGGATATACTTTCCAAAACCATGTAATTGGATTCGTTGGCTTACGTTTTCGCAGCCCAGTGACTCCATTTTTCCAACTCTGTCTAAGTACGCCTCTAAACCTAGCGCTCTTGGCCCCCTTCCATGCTAACCTCATTCCCCATCAGCACATGCGCCACGAAACTCGTCTGCCAATACCGATTTTAGCATTTCTTCATTTCAGAGGGTCAAATGTCCAGGGGTTTCTGGAAATCGCACTTTATCAGCTAATGCCGCATTGGGCCAATTCATCTTTCTAAAGTTATCCGAAACACGTAGCCTCTTCATTTGCTGCGATATGGTGATTGTGGTATTGACATGATAAGTTGGGATTACATACAGTATTTAAGCGCACAACATTTGTTCTATTTGATTCGTCACCTCTATTCATCTTTGCGGCATATTGTAGCGTGAGCCTGTAGCTCATCGTGGTATGTAGTGACCAGAACAATTGACCTATAGTGCAAAAGCAATTGTCTGACTACTATAATGTAGCCGAACTCTTAATATACAACCCGCACTCTCCCAGCGCACCACGCGACCACTATAACTCATCCTTCTTATACGAATCAACTTTAATATCCTTCTCCTTCTTCACACCCAGTGGATTCCCATACGCATCATCAGGATCATCCCCAACACAATGATGACACCAGAACAAATTCTCTGGATCATGCGCCCTCTTCACAGCAAGCAACTGCTCATACCTCTTCTCACCCCAGTACCTATCCGTCCAGTTATGCATCACATACGAACTCTCAGAGAAATAACTGTTCCTTCCAAGCTTGTAGATCGTGTCCTCGCACTGCTTCGTCGATAGAGTGCGTGCGTTCCATAGCATTAGACCCGAACGGAAGCCGGGAGATATAGCTGTGTCATCTGGCTGTGCACTGCCGAGATTACCGGTGATCGACGTGTAGAGGTAGTGGAAGCCGCAGCGGTATCCCATCGGATCTGGGGACGTCTTGTCGGGGGTTTTGAGGCTGGCGACGCAGATATCTAGCACGCCCATCATGGTCGAGGCGAACTTTGTCTCCATGTCTTGGCGGGAGACAAAGACCGAGTTTTGTGAGCCTGTGGCATCGTCGGAGGGCTCGTGAGGAGCGGGTAGGGGGTTCATAACCGAGATCTGGAACTTGTTCGGAGGCATAGAGAGGAGGTAGTCATACGCTGAGTTGAAGTTATCCTCCTGCACAGTCTTTGTCTGCAGCACGTCCTTGAGACTGTCTCGGAACATAGCATACTCCTGCTCCTTCTGACCACCGGCGTAGAAGTACTCAAAGTTGAAAGTCCAAGTGGCCGTGCAAAGGTCTCCCTTCTTGTACTTGCTGGTGTCAATAAAGAAGCCAGGCTGCGTGCTCACCTTGGAGTTGAGCCTCAGCTGCCACTCTGCAAAGCGAGGCCACATCTGACGCAACCACTCGTAGCCAAACTTTTCCTTTGGGCCAGGGCAAAATGTGCCGGACTGGGTCATGAAGACGCGACTCAGACCTCCATCCGGTACAGCGTGAGCACGGAGCGTCATGGAGAGAATGACGCCCCAGACACCGCCGCCACCACCGCGCATGGCCCAGAAGAGCTGAGGATTCTTCCGACGACTGGCTATCTTCTTGTGAACGACAGTCTGGCCGCGTGCATTGCGACCGACTTGTAGAAGTTCAATCTCGAGCACGTTATCGACGCCAAGGCCCATGGAGGGTGCAAACGGACCGTGGCCGCCGCCAAGATGATATCCTGTCATACCAACGGTAGAGCACCATCCCGACGCCACAACACGATCATACTTGGCAGAAAAAGCATGCATCTCAGCAAAGATAGACCCAGCGCCAAAGCGGAATGCACCAGCGGGAGCCAACGCTGGATCCTCGCTCCAAGTCGGAAGAAACTCCTTGCTCTTGAGCAGGATCGTGCGGATGAGGATGCCGCCGGTAGGACATGAGTTGCGACTGTTGTACTCGTGACCCGTGCCTGCTGTTGCGATACACAGACGATGCTGCGCGGCGAATTTGAGCGCAGCTGTTATATGGCGCTGGTTGAGAGGAAAGACGACGATGAAGGGGTTCCAGTTGCGGTATTCGTTTTGGTGCAGTGCTGCCTTGCACATGTCGGACGCGGTGTTCCAGATATTAACACCGTCTTTGGTGTTGAAGCACGGTCGCTGCATTTTCTCGATATTCTCGTAATAGTACAGCGCCTTGAGACCCGTGCTGCCTAGACCGTAAAAGGCCTGGTTGTTGATTGATCCCGTCGGAACTGGCGCGGGTTGCGGCGTGGGGTAATTGCCCCACTGGACACCGAGTCGGGGTACTGTGGGGTCAAGAGCCTTTTCCAGCTTCTTAATAGCCGTCTTGGTAGGCCAGCAGCTGGAATCTTCGGGGGTGCACCATCTGTGCTCGTCAGGTGGAGGACGTGAACCAGTAGCTCGTGAATCAGCCGGGTCACACGAACCCGCACCGCAGTTGTCGTTCTCAGGACTGCACGAGTAGCGACACTCAGCGCTACATGGATTACATCGTCCCATAGCCCACTGCGTCTTCTTATTTCCCGATGTACAGTCGAGCATGGCGTAGGAGTATACTGGTTGGTACTGGAACTTGAAGTGGCACGTAGTGACAGCACCACTGGCGGTAGCGAGGAGTACTCTATTGGGATCCTGTCTAGAGTGAGACACTGAGTAGCTCTCCACGCCGCGCTCAGGGTGGTTGGGCCACTTTAGTGACGCCTGGCCATCTGATGTAAAGCTCCAATTCGCGAGGCCGTCTTCAGGGTGGCTGGATACCTGCAGTGAACGCCAGAGACCCAGGAGCGAAGTAGGTGCACCGGCAACGCCAGGCTGGGAGTGGCTGATCGGGCTAGGGTCAGACTCAGATTTGGTCTTGGTCTCAGACTTGGACGGCGGTGAGATAGCATCCGGAGAAAAGGAACAACCTTTGGCCGATGTCTTGCAGCGGAACATGAGAAAGTTGCCACAGCCAGGTGTGTCCATCGCAGCGTAGAAACTCGCCGGTGCCGGTTGACCAGTATGATTGCAGGCTAGGAATGCTGCCTCCAGCTCGCCGATATCAGGTAGTCGCTGCACCAAACATTCCTCAAGTCTATTGCCTCCGCACCGCAGAATCAGCTCTTTAGACCCACGGCGTTCGTAGTTGCATGTCTGGGGATACGGACTGTCAGTAGTGACCGTCAAAACCTTGTCAGTAAAAGTCTGCGCAAACTCGAACTTGCCAGACCCTCCCTGCTCTGCACCGAATGAGCGCCAGGTACCTTCCCACGGTGATATCTTATTGCTGCTGCTAAAGGCTGGCATGGCCAAGTCCAGCACCACAAATTCGGCACTATTTGTTCCGCTGTCGCTCGGCGCATTGCTCGGATCCAGCTCAACGGTGCTATTGAGCTGCGCAGGCTTACACAAGTCCCAGCTATCACCACACGAAAAGCATTGATCAACGCAATCATCCGACATGCGCGGCACGCTCTGTACATCAGTCCCCTCCCAGCCCACGGTAGCTAGATACGCGCACTGCACACAGCCTGCGCTGACATTCGACTCGAGATCATCCGACCCAGGGTCATCGAGCCGCTGACGCAACTCGCCGTTGGCATTAAATTCACTCGCTAGCACAAACGCAGTGCGGTAGTAAGACTCCTGCGGTAGGCGGAATGCTTTACGGTCTGCGCCGGGGATGACGGCGCAGGTACCGTGCTTCATCCACTCGGATAGGATGAAGCATTGCATTGTGTTTCCGAACTTTGGGTCTGTCGGCCAGAAGTGGTCTAGTAGTTTTTTAAAGGTCTTGAGGATCGTCTCATCAAACTCTTCACCGTGAAGACACCCGTAGGGCTGGTCCTTTGCGCCATTGCCCCCCGACGAGCTGGGCCATAGACCGTGCAGAGTATAGTTGGCTGACTTCTTGGTAACACCAGCGTCATCCTTCTGCATCGCCAGTGTGTAACCGTCGACTGGGAGCAGCCCGGAGGGATAATGCCCAGAAGTGCATAGGGAGAAGGGAGGAGGCTTTTGCTGTTTCTGGCCGTTCTTGATCGTAGTGCAACCGTCTTTCCACTTGAGGTTGCATGACACAGCTTGGAAGTTGAGTGGATTGAATTGGCGCAGGGGAATGGGGTTGGAGGAGCAGTCATCTGACATGCCGGTGCACTGTGCTGATGCGAGGCCGACTAAGGCCAGCACCGTTGCAAGGTGGGCGTGCCAAGTCATGATTGACTAAGAGCAATATAGTATTGGTTTGTTTGTCTCCTGTTGTATTCTTCTGTTTTACATGTCCACGTCGGGTGCTCGCGAACAGTTACCTAGCCCTCTATATATATTACTCCAAAATCTAACTTCAATAGCCTCCCTTGACGACCCGCCCATTTGTAACCTCTGTCCTCTGAGCTCTTGTCTCCTTGGCCTAGAGCCGTAATGTAAGAGCTAGCGTCTACTAGCTGATGCGGCTGAGTACGAAAATATCGGAAACGGCACAGTCGCGACGGCCGGTGCTTGGTGGCGGACGGAAGCACGGATCAGGCACTAAAGTGATTGGAGGTGCAAGTTCAGGTGGGTTTGCGGATTAGTCCAGGCCCAAGCCACCAAGGGATTAGGGCTGTCTCCTCCATTTCAAAAGGCATTTCAGCTAGCCACAGCTTCTTTCTAACCCCATTCCAAGCAATTGAGTGTTCATGTTAAACTCAGTGTGGAACTTGTTCCGACTAACAGTCAATAGTTTCAACGCCAGTGCTCGATCTGGTTGGGCTTAGAGCGGTTCATGGTTGTTAGATCGCCAAGACGGCATCGTCGATAGGAACCGCCGCTAGTAGACGGAACGTGCGGGGTAACAACTCCAATTGCATCCCTCGACCCATTCAAACCTTTTCATTTCATCTCTCAGTTCGCCAGGACCAACAATCTCTGCCTTCCTTGCCAAAATACAAATATTATTGGCCTCCGGCAGCCAATACATACTGGCGTCTGTCTACTGCTTGATTGTTTTCTTATAGCCAGGTCAATCCCGAATGCGAGACAATTGAGTCATCGGAGCAGTAAGGTCAGCAGGCGCTTTGACGGATGACCGAACTAGGGCTTTCGAAGAACGTACATAGTGGATATCATGTTCTAGCAAGCACAATCGTTATCCTTCTGTTCAGGCGCCCAGGGACAGCAAGTCAATAAAGAGTTATAATTTGCTTTGTTCTCCCGTTCCATCCTGAACTATGTTCATGCTACAGATGCTTCCATGAAATCTGGAATATATGTTCATAGCATAAAATCCATGAATTAAGTCCTTGATTGTTTCTCTGTAATGCCTTATTTTTAGGTCTCTTGCAGCAACTCCGGATTGTTCGATAATATTATATATATGCTACTTTATTCTACATGAACAAACCCGCTGTACAGGTTTACCAATACATATATATAAGCTCCTGTACCGCTCTTAACTTGCACCACAGTACCGAATACCGACTTCGGCACAGTAACCCAAACCACTAACCCAAAGGCTTACTTCTCCCCTCTCACTGCAAAAATGGCACCCTTCATGGAACTTTTTTTCCAAATCAACATTCTCTTGAATCACCTTGCACGCTCTATTAGAGAAACACAGGGCACGTATCCGGGAGTTTTTGGGCCCAGTGCGGATAATAGCGGAGGTACTATCATTCCTACCCCAGAAGAGATGGCAGCGCTCGTGGAGCATATGCATCAGGTTGACCCGTTGGTCGACGCCTTGCTCATCATAGCTACCGAGGAATGGCAACAGCAGCTGGCTGAGCGTCATATGAGACGATTTACATTGTCGCAGAGCGAGGTGCTTCAGATGCTGCAGGATCTGAAGAGGCTGGAGCGTGTTAACTAAAAACATCACGGACGGCCGTTAACTAAGTTCGCGATTTAGGGTCAACGATAGTGATAAAGTGCAAGAACAAGTTGCTGGGATACTAGGTTGCCAGTTTGGGGAAGTAAATTTGAGATGGTTAACTTACAAATATAGAGAGTCCCCTTTAAGTGCTTGACATGATCTAGCAAGTGACTTTATAGCCACATCTTGCTGACAGGCTAGGTGTCGGGAAATCGTCGGGTCAGATCGACCTGGCAGTGCTTATCTTGGCTTGATTTCCCTTGTCTGATGCGAGGCTAGTATAAATTCGCCTCAACTCAACCAATTTAACTTAACCTTTTCGAGGTCTCTTAAAGCTGATTTATTGGCGCACTTCTGTGCGAATTAGCTGGTCGTCACACTAGATAATAATATCAAGGACATGGCATTCCGCATCGAACCATGCTAGCTGTGCTGCGCCCTTGTTAATGCCATGCTCAGAACATCAAGTAGGTTTATAGCAAAAGAGGTCTCAAGACGAACAATTTACTGACATTAATTGCTCACATTACAGTAGTGATTGCCTTATTGCTAGGCTAAGCTGCTCCACAAGACTGCCGATAAGTTTGCACGCTAAAGGCAACATCATTCATACTCCATCAACTCATTCGCCGCTTGCTTTCAAAGCCTTTGTTGCCATTTCGCCTTCTTAGGCAACATTGAGGGCCACGAGTATATTTCCCGTGTGCGTTTATTGGTGCTCTTTACCTTTGTGCCCTGGGCGATGAAACCTCTTTTAACCTCTCAACCTTCTCAGACTCATTTCGCCTCGTCCAGCTTGATGTCATATGCTCATCTTTATCTGTGGTTATAGCTTCCTTTTATTAATCGTCTTTGGATTTATGCCACAGCCTAGCCCATATATAGTGCTGTGCTATTCTTTCCCCCAAACACATAGGTCGGAAGCCTTCCCGTCTTCCTCCATATTGCTTTATGCGGCTTCGGGAATTCAACGATTGCGAACCGGTTGATCTTCACGTCTATCAGACAGTCCGCAGTCAACAAGCATTTTAGAGTACGTCTAGTACCTACCAATATTAGTAATGACCTTCATTGAAGGCAAGGTCCACTTAGAGTTCTCTGCGAAAGATACCAAGATGATGCATATGTGCTTTGTGAATGTAATGTCACGCAATCTACGTTTGCGCGGGACTCATCGTTAAATTCTATATCAAGGCGCGAAACTCTTTTTACTCCTGAGGTGCAGCTCCCACATAAAGTTTATTTTATCTTAATTAAAGTTTAGGTTAATTGTAAAATCTTACCTTGGTCGAGTAAACTCTATGAGCACAGCACCGGATATAAAAACGGAAGCCTAGGTCTGCCAATCCAGCAAAAGCTTTCCTTACCAATATACCTCTTTACCATTCCGCATATCTCTCCAACGCCCACGCGCAGCCCATCCTCACCATGGACTTATTTCCCCCTCTCGTCGGCAGGCAACTGAGGACCTCCTGTCGCTTTCTAGCTCCATGGACATGTGAGTACCCTTAGTACCGGCTCTCCCTCACAACAGCAGCTAAATTTTATCGCAGCAATCAAACCATGCCCCACCGCCATCACAGCCATCGGCCTGAACGATTTCCCGGACGAGGTCCTCATGCCTATCATTCACAATATCTATGGAGGGACTGATAAAGCATCTCTGTTCGCCTTCTTTGCCTTACGCCAAGTCTCCCAACGACTTAGGCGGTTGACTAAAGATGAAGCCTTTGACTCACACGTCTTCTCTGACAAGGACTGCTGTGAGCAGTGTCTCGGCCCATCTGGGGTTCTAGCACGTAGAGAGAGTACATTCGCATCTCTGACAGGTATCGATTTGAGAACCCCTGTAGCTGATGCTCACATTACGCGCCTTACACCCTCCCCTTCGTCCTATATCGAGCTTCCCCTGGCTAGGGAAAAGCACTGCTTCGGCAACAAGGCGAAGAAGAGGGGTATCTGCTTAAAAGGGTTGAACGACTTTGTCAGAAAGGGACAGACGTGCTCTACCTGTCAGAAGGGGCTGGATGTGAGAAAGAGAAACGGCGCCTCCTTGAAATGCAAGTTCGCGCCTAGACACAGTTCTGACTGGAAGTTCTGCGAAGCATGTCGATTCTTACACCCGTCGTCATGCTTTTCAGCCGGCCAAGACGAATGTCTTGCCAGGACAGGCTATATTCGGCTTTGTGAGCATAAGGTCCTCAACTGGGATTATGTACGATACTTTTTGAACGGCCCTTATACAAGCTCCAACAAGAGTCAAAAAGTCGAGATCATGAGATGCGACGATCCGAGTCACCATAGTCCTTGCAGCGGTGGAGTTGGTGGGCCTAAGGCCGAGACGATCACGTATGCAACGGGTGGGGGCTTGTTGTTGCTTACGTTTACCGGCAACTCGGATCCAGATCTAGCACCAAGTGACGTTAGCGGCGACACTCCCTACAGCATGAACTACGGAACGGGAACGATGACTCTTCCAATGAGTGTCATAAAGGAAGCCATTCAAACAGTCCGAGAGAAAGGCGGGAAGCACTTTGCACCAGAACGTCGATTGGGAGTTCTGCCCGAATTTAGTGGTCTCAACCTTGAAGACGTCTCCACCGATGCCTCATCCTATGATGACCCAGTCAAGCTCATCCATCCAAAGGGTTCAAAACCGCAAACTCACTCATCTCTGCTCCACGGCCGTCTGACGCAAGACAGTGTGAGCATTGCAGCTGGACCCTGTTCCCATCACAGTTCCGGAGAAAGTCATTCCTGCATCGCGATCCGCTACCAGCGATGTATACGCGTTGGCTGGGCGCAAATGGAAGGGAGACTCCAAGAGTTGGATCTACCGAGCCATGATTGGTTCCATGCAATAAGTCGGGAGTCATATACGTACAGGGGCCCCTCTTGTGTTGCTGAAACATGCAACAATAAAGCTTGTCGGAACCACTACGCGATAGCAAGTAGCCGGTCACATTTCGCAACCTCAGAGGTTGAACTATCCAGACCTGCCATGATGATGGAAGTGGTCCATGAATGGCCAGTGGTTCTCATAGTCGTATTAGTAACCGTCGGCCTGTGGTCGGAAGCAATCTTTTTACTTAGTAATAGGATATTTTATTAAGGCACTATAAGCTTTATGTTGAACAAAGCGTAGATTAGTCACAACGAGCATTCCAGCTTAGATTGAAAGAGCCTTGTTTTTTTCAATTGAAGGTGGCGGTCGGGTTGACCTTATCAAGCTACGGAATTCGCGCAGTGGGTTTGATCTGACCAATCAGAGAGGGATGTGCTGTTTACAGCTCAACACCTTAGGTTTAATTAATACAAGTAGTAGCTATTATGCATTTATAGGCTATACCTCTTTAACGGGGTTATGAGCTGGGATGATAATTACGAGTTAGGAGTATACTGCAAGCTAAAATCGAGAACTTATTCTAGAGAGAATATACTTAAAATATAAAAGAACACTTAGGCATTGGCAAACGACATGCTATAATGGCTGCCTATAAACGAAGTTATCCGTCAAGCCTTTCGGGCTAAGCCTCAGTGGTTTGTTAAGCACAACCTTTAATCTCAGCTTGAAACTGATGGAGGCGACGAGTGGCCGGTAAGGAAGCTGTATGTCGGAAATGGCAGTTGAATCCTACGACTCTGATAAATGTCAAAAGCGGGATTGATGTAATAACATTCCTCTGGTTTTTGGGGGTATACGGTCGGGGGAAGAGAAATGGTATCTAACTGCGGGTCCAGGGTAATGAGCGCGAACATTTTAGGGGCGTAACCGTGTCGCGCCGAGTGAAGACGAACAGCAGCCTCTACGCCTTTTCGACTTTAAGCGTATGGCTGAGACTGACAATGTCGAACTGTTGATGAGCTAGATCTTGAACCTTCTTCCTTGGTTTCGAAGCGCAAGCTTGATGAGATGCAAATTGATGCTCAAGAGGTTAAAGACTTCGCTACTATGGGCGTTGTGCCAAACCGCGAGGTGACCAGAGATCAGCAGTGTTGCAAAGTTTCTGGGAGTCGATAACCTTGGGAGAAAGGAATATATGGTGGCTTTTGGATCGCGGCGTAGGTAACGGAGAATGCTGACGACGGTGTGTGCAAGGGCGTAGACAAGACGCGACCTGCCAAGAGCGCTGAGCCACGTGAGTGCATCTGTCGTTCGGTTGCGCCACGTGGACTCGGCGTCGAATTGCCGGCTTGGCCGATGAGCGGGTTTGAGGCTGAATGGCTTGGATGATTGATGGCACATTTGGTGTCGGCTGATACCCGCCTGTTTGAGCAGAACTGGCAGAATGTCAAGACACAGCTGTCATAGCATTATACGCTTGGGGCTCAGGGTTCACCAGATTTGCCATTTTAATCAGGTTAAACATGTGACTTCACCATGACTGTGTTGGTAGTCTTTGAGAATATGTATGATGGCCGAGACTGTGCGCGACAGCTGTGTTTGTTCCCGTGCCCCGAGGCGAAAATTCGACGCTAACGAGCTAGGGTAATGATCTGATGCGACCCTGGGATCTCAAAGGCTGCAGCCGATAAAGGGAAACTTTATCCTAGGTAATGAAAATACCCAGATAAGCTTAGCTTATTTTAATTGAGCTTTAACCGCTTTATTCTCGCACTACGTCTACTACCCGACCTTACGTCGCTATTGTCAAGTGCATGCGACAGAAAAGGTTCCCGCTTATTGCTCTTGTGTTTAGCTGACAGCGCTGCGCAAACAAACAACTCACCTTTTAAGTTCTGGAAGGGCCGAATGCGACTCCAAGTCACCTATGGGGTAATACCACCCAAAAGTCGAGCTGTCATCAACGACTTTAAAAATGGCATCAAAAATAAGCGACTTACCCGAGGCCCTTCGAAAAACACGGTAGTGGGTAATGCAAGCGGTGGGCTGATTGGGGAGTCTGGAGTAGCGTGATACGGGTTTGCGGGGGATTTTTCCGTAAAAGTCGAGCGCCACCAGACAAACTCCAACGGCAGCCGGCCCGTCGAATCATGCGGCTCTAAGAGTTTTCCCTCTATTCAATGGAGCTAACCCCAGATGAGGCACCCCCCCATGGAGAAAATACCCGGGGACAGCGGTCCTATTAGGCTGGGCGGCCAGTTTAGCCTATATTCGCGGGCCGGGGTTCTGGGGTAAATTACAGGACCCGGTTAATAGGTTAATCTGTAACGTTGACTGACAGGGCCATCTCATATTTAATGTCCAGCTTGGCGCCAAGTTGGTTTTTACTCTTTTTGCTATCACACTTGCATTTTGTGGCTTTTTTTAATCCCATCCTTCCAGAATACCAAAAGCTATACTTTCAAAATGGTGGGCTTCGCTGTCGGTGCGGCTACGACCAAGCAGGACCTCGCCGTTGCGCAGGCTGAGGCTCCTCAGCTTGCAAAGGTCAAATGGTGGGCTGATCCTGGAATGCGCGTGCTGTACTTTTACGCCGCGATTCTGTGTGTCTGCTCTGCCACGACTGGTTACGATGGGTAAGAAAGAGGCCAAGCGATCGCCCAGAATACTTGGCGATGATGGGATCAAGGCTAATGGGGAATCTTTAGATCCATGTTGAACACGTCGCAGGCCATGGACGACTGGCAAGATTACTTTGGTCACCCCACGGGCTCCAAGCTTGGCATCCTGAACTCGATCTACCAGATTGGCAGTATTGCCAGTTTCCCATTCGCGTATGTTACGTTGTTTCTGTCTGCGGGGCGATGGTTGGTGAAAACGAAACAGAAGGCTAACTTTATTGGGTATAGCCCCTTTATGGCTGATCACTTTGGCCGAAAGATTCCTATTGCAACGGGATGTCTTATCATGATTCTCGGCGCTTTCATCTCCGCCTTCACCAATGGCTTTGGCAGTATGTTTTCTACCAATTTAATTCTAAGCCGTACTAATAAATCTTGCTAGTGTATCTTGGTGGCCGATTCCTCGTCGGATTCGGAAACTCTCTGGCTCAGCTCTCTTGCCCCGTTCTCCTCACCGAGATCTGCCATCCTCAGCACCGTGCCATTGTCTCCGCCATCTACAACTGTTTGTGGAACTTGGGTGCCACTCGTAAGTCAATCCCCCACAAGCTTACCTCTCACAGCCGCTAACGTATATCTACAGTCTGCGCTTTCATCGGTCTCGGTACGATCAACATCAACAGCAACTGGTCATGGCGATCCATCACCCTCATCCAAGCCGTGCCATCTTTGATCCAAATTTCCTTCATCTGGTGGATCCCTGAGTCCCCACGTTGGCTCATGGCGAACGAGCGTCACGAGGAAGCTCTTAACATTCTCGCCAAGTACCACGCCAATGGCGACGCCAACAACGCCACCGTGCAGTTTGAGTACACTGAGATCAAGGAGACCATCTCCCTAGAGTACCAGGCTCAGAAGAGCGGCAGCTATATCGATTTCCTTCGAACTCGCGGTAACCGTTACCGTCTCATGCTCTTGATCTCCCTGGGTATCATCTCGCAGTACTCTGGTAATGCTCTGATCAGCAACTATTCCAACATTATCTATGAGGGCGCTGGTATCAAGGACCAGGCCCAAAAGACCGGACTGAACGCAGGAGAGAACATGCTCAAGCTTTTCGTCGCTATTGGCTGCTCCATGGGAATTGATAAATTCGGTCGTCGTCCACTCTTCCTTACTGCTACTGTCGGTATGTACAAGTCCCTCTTCACTAATTAGATTCTCAGGCTGACTTGTGACTAGGTATGCTGCTGTTCTTCTTGGCCTGGACCATTGTCGCTGCCCGCTTCGAGGCCGGTGGCGAGGTCGAGATCAAGCGTCTTGGATACCCCCAAATCGCCCTCATCTGGCTCTTCGACGTCTGCTACTCCATCGCCTGGTCCGGTCTGATCGTCGCCTACGCCCTGGAGATCTGCCCCTTCAGACTCCGTGCCCGTGGCCTCACTATCATGAACTTCTTCATCCAGGTTGCCCTCACCATTGGCAACCAGACCAACCCCATCGCTCTCGAGAATCTTCCCAACAAGTGGAACTTCTGGTGCTTCTACACTGTAAGTGCCGCTTCTCAGACTTTACTCTCATGTTCAGAAGACTAATATAGAAACAGGTTTGGATCGCCGTTGAGCTCGCCTTTGTCTTCTTCTTCTACGTTGAGACTAAGGGACCTACTCTGGAGGAGATTGCTAGAATCTTCGATGGTGATGATGCTAATGTCGCACAAGTCGACCTTAAGGACACTGAGAAGCAGGCTGTTTTTGAGACCACCGAGCAGGTGCATCATGATGAGCGCAGGGACTTGTAATGTCTCCAAGTTGGACTGGAACTTTATCACCACCGGCGGCCTGACTGTCGGACACACCTAATAGTTTGATCCCTTCTTGCTAGAAGTCCGCAAAATCACTGGACGCTTTTATAAATACAACATCTCTTGCTGAATCTACCTTGCGAGCCTGAACCTTGGCCTTAATTATGCCCAGAAACTACGACTCCTATCAGCATTGTGACTCCGCCTTAGCCAGCTAATAGCTTCTTCTTACTTCTCTCTTCTCCTTCCCGTAATGAAGTGGTATTTATCACTTACAAGGCCAATATCTTCCAAGGTGCTTTCTCCAGGGAGGATATATATACACCAAGACAATCCAGATGCCAACAAGCATAACACGTCCAAAGTTGAGACCGACCATAGCACCATCATTTTCCGATTTATTGAGGAAGTCATCCACAATCACCATCAATACTAGACCTGCAAGCAACAATACGGTCCCGATCCAAAAGCACAAGGCAATAAGGTGGACAACACAGACGGAATGCGTACCCCTCCAGATAACACGTTGAAATGGGATTCGGAAGCGTATTATAGCGGCAATACAGAGCAAGGTGGATAGCCACCAAGAAGGGTATACTATACCAATTACGCAGCCGCTGGACCAATAAATTAGTATATCATTCGTATTTAAAAGTATCACTTACCTATTACACACGCGATTGGACCTCTGTAGAACTACCAAGTAGACAGTATTGAGAACAAGCCCAATTGTGGAAAAGCCAAGTACTATTTCCCATTGCATGTAGCCAACGAAGTAATGGAGAAAGAGTTTTTGGTATTCCCTTGGGATCCGGAGACCATCGCGAAGGAGAATGGGAGCAAGATGCACATTCCCTGAAAGAAGGGGTTGGCCGTGACCTGAGGGTGAGTTCAACGTCGTAGTTACATTTCCTGAAGACTGGGGAGCTGTGCCAACCATCTGGGTGGTACAACGCCCAAAGCTCAATCTCCGACTCTGCTGCTTTTGGAACATGGCGGCTATAGGTCCATCCCATTCTCTGCGGTCTTCCTCGAGATAGTGAGGACTATCAGAAGGGACGGGTCGATGGCAAACAGTGATAGAATCGGGAAATCTCCAAGATGTTGGGACAACTCGTAGGATAAGAAGCTTGGCCCAGCGGATGAAAACATCTATGGCTGAGAGCAAAACAAAGGCCAAAACACAGGTGACCACAGGGTCTATCTCTCGCTCCTTCGGGTTCTTGCTAATGTGGTCACCTCGTGGAGGAGGGGGTGGAGGCGGCGGAAGATGTGAGAGGGACGTGTTTGGTCCCCATGACTGTCTATCCAGCTCCTCCCACCTATCCAGCAAGTCTTGAACTCGTGGTGCACTGAGCCAGTTATGTACTAGAGCCGTAAATAGGAATTGGCAGGTAATGGCGATTGCCAAATGCACACCAGGAACGAGCGCATGAGCTAGTATAACGACCCTTGATGTCCACCCGTTAGCCCAAACGGGATTGTGTCTGTATCTTGCGAAAACCCAAGATGGGAACCAGTCGACTAGACTCAGAGCCATGTAAACACAGATTAGAGACTCAACGGCGTGTGCTTGGCTATCGAACTGAGCGAGGCCGTAGTCAACGTATCGCTCGTCGGACACAGGCTGAGGATATGCGAAGATCCCCGGGCCGTTTGATTGCCTGTGCTGAAAGCCATAATTGTAATTCTCACGCCGTATAGCGATAGCGAGAGCAGCAAAGTAGAGCCGCAGCATGCTTGTGATGAAAAGAGGGTAGCCGGTAGCGCGCATCAGTAGCACCTCACGCCAGGGATGGACCTTGAGTTGAAATTTATTTTGCGCCATATCTTCGAGTACATGTAATGTTACTTCCCTGTGTGTTTGATACTGCTCCTTTCAAGTCCTTACCTTCTTGTCAGATGCTGACAACACGTGGAGCGAAATGTCTCGTAAGCCATTGATGACATTTGCACTTTCATTTCAGCCGCACGGGCTTATGCCTCAGGCATTGTAGCACACTGTTGTCATTTCCCCGCTTGACAATCTTCTGTGGATAATTCATCTTCTAAAATGTCTTCTATTCTGTCGACTAGATCAAAATGGCAGCTCCCGCGAGTCTCTGTCGGTCTTGCCAGGGTTTCGACATCCAGACATTCGCACGACCAGGAAACCCTTGGATTACTACCAAAACAGCCCTTGTCAGAGAGGGTAGTCAGCAGGGATGTCACTTCTGCCAGTTTTTGATCGGAGGGAATGCTAAGAATTTCTTTCGTAAGCATGGTTTGCTGCAGCGTGGTTTCGAATGGCTTCACTGGACATCAGCGAGACCTGCCGACGTACTCAGCAACAGCCACGTAACCGTACAGAGCGATCGTGGACTTGGTATTTCCATACTGCTTATTAAGCTTTCGAAAGATCCGAAGCCTTCTTTATTCTCTAGAGGTGACGACTACAGTGTGTTCAATCTGCACGCTGATCAAGGCAAGTAAAGCTTGTCATTTCTCTACATGAAAGTGGCTACTGACTCCAACATAGGCAGTCCAGCGGCAGCTAGTGGAGATATAATTGGACGACCCCCAGTCGACAGAGACCCTTCGTCCAAAGCATCATGCGATAGGATACGGCAATGGCTGGATTCTTGCGAGACTCATCAAGAGTGTGCGAAAACCTTATCTATGACTCGAAAAGTTGAAAGAGGCCGCTCCCCGCTGCCAACACGGTGCATTCGTGTTAGTAAATCTACTGCCGTGGTTGACAGGCTGAACTACACGTTGGAAGAGACTGGAGGCAGGTTGGGCGAGTACATATCTGTCAGCCACCGCTGGAGCAACCCAGAGACGCCTCGATCGAGTACATACCAGCGGAATTATCATGATCGCGTGGTTGGCATACAGTCAGCATTTCAAGACATCGATCCTCTGTTCACGGATGTCCTCTTGGTTGCCTCTCAGGTAGGTATACCATACGTGTGGATCGACAGTCTTTGCATTATACAAGATAGTCCTCAGGATTGGAACGCTGAGGCTGTCAAGATGGCTGACTACTACCAAAATGCTTCCTTCACCATCATGGCTGCCGTTCCCCCTGGTAAAAGATCTCAAGGTCTTTTCCACATACCAGAAGGAGATTTGTATCGTCTAGCTCGCCTTCCTTACCGGGACAACGAGGGGAACAGGAAAGGTCACCTCTATGTATCCTGTCATCTTGACCCTGCTCGAGAGACCCTGCGGCACAACCAGATACGGAAGAATGATATCCTATCTCGGGGCTGGGTATTTCAGGAATGGGCCCTGAGTCGGAGGATTGCGTGGTACACAGACCATGGCCTGACGCTACGATGCAAGTGTCGAAATCTTCAGCATCAAGGGGAGAGTCTCATTAGCATAGATCCGAGTCCAAGTCTGCATCGAATCCTTCCACTCATGGGTATGGTAATTCCCAAGCACCGCTGGGATATTTACAAAGCAGTAGCTACCCCTTTTCGATCCCCTCTCGACTGGCAATCGTTAGTATCGCAGTATTCAACGATGCAGCTGACTAAGCCGGAAGAAGATCGTCTTATAGCTCTTAGTGGTGTTGCGCAAGAATTCATCGCTCAGGGGTCGTCTGCTAAACTGGTTTGTGGCCTCAGGCCATGGTGCTTGGGGATGGACTTACTCTGGAAGCAGAATGCAGCGGGTATACACTCACGTTACACCGAGTTCCCCTCTTGGTCATGGGCATCGGTCAATACCCCAGTTTCCTGGATTCCGACAGATAATGCGACGGAATGCTTCAACGTTGCTTCTGTATCTTCTACTCCAGGTGGCCGGTCAGGATCACCTGCTAGAGCCGGCGGAAATAACACATCGCCTACTGGTAGCCCATCCGGTACTGCTAATCAGGCTATATCGACTGCTGTATTTGCGCCGGAAGCATCTATGAATACTCTCAACATTCGCTGCCGTCTGTTGCCTGTTAGATTCGGCCCTATATTGAAGGAGACATCTCGAGATCTTGTTTACAGAGCCAGTCGCTACCCAAAGGAAGAGCCGCCAATCGACTGCCAGCCCCGAGCCGTAGCTCTGGCCACGGACGAAGATACTATTGCAGGTTGGGGTTCTTTAGAGGAACCCGATCTTCAACTCGATGACGCCTTTACTAGAAATCCAATCATATTTGCTCTCTGCGTCTCGGTACTTACGGTTTCGCGAGGCTCTGGGTTGTTTAGTAAGATTTGGGGTGATGAGAGTATCTTCAACGTTATATTTGTTCGTCCGTGCTCCGCAGTCACGCATGGACTTGAAAGGGTTGGAGTCGGTCGTCTCTTTGGGATAGGTGTGGGCAATGAATTCCAGGCAAGTAGAGAAAGAGATATTTGCCTCTTGTAGAAAATCAGCATCTGTTTGATCATAGAAATGTCTATGCAGACCGGCATGCGATAACAGACATTTCGCCTGAGGAGCGTAGAGACAAGGGGAGGCGGGAAAACACAGATCTCTTACCTAAGGAATAAAAATATTTAGGTAGATTTAGGTTACTTCAACAAGACTTGAGAAAATTGATTCTGATACCTTGATCTACTATCAGAAATCATCTTGCTCCCTGAGGAATTTAGACTGGCTTATCGGGGATGACCACGTAGGCTATTGCTGATCTTGCTGTAGGCTGACCATTTATCAGAAACGCCACTTCCAATCATATCACTGATAACCATCCCTACTCACATGCAAGTTTCAGCTGCCAAGGACCTTTCTGCCTACTAATTGCAGCGCTTATTCCCCTCCACTCGGGCGTTTTCAACCTTCCCCGCATCTCAACTTTCCAACATCAATCACTTCGGTTTAATTCTTTACTAGACTTGAAAGAGACATTGAACCATCAGGTAGCCGCAATGAAGCAGCTTTCGAAGCTCAAGAAAAAACTGAGGTCCTCGGACTCAGCTAAGAAACAATCGTCTGGGCCAGCGTCTATGCCCTCAGCAGCTTCTACCAGCCAGATCACGACTCCGTCATCTCGTCAATCTACTGGCTCTTTTTTGACTGTACCAGTCGAGAGCTCCTCTGCTACTGCACTACCATCTACAGCAACAACTGAGCCAGCAACAGTGTCTTCGTCCTCACCCGAACCCCAAAACGCTATTCCAAGTATACCTGAACGACTCTGGAACAAGGCCTACGACATGCTCGAAGAAAAAGAACTCGAAATAGTCAAAAGCTAGCAGGATATCCTGGAACTTGTGCAACTTGAGTGGGACGATACAGCGGCTCCCGAGGAGCTGCAGCATCTGGAACATTGCAAGACTGACAAGTCACGCCAGATGTGGAGATTGGTCTATTCCGGCCTTGAGAAGTCTAAGCGTCAGGCCAAACTCAAGGAGAGTGTATCAAATATCATCGAAACCATCGATAATCTTAAAGGACTAGTAGATAAGGCAGTGAAATATTCTTCTGAGGCCGCAATTGCGTGGGCGGGTGTCACCCTTGGCCTGGAGGTATGTCTGACGCACGTTATGGAGTTTCTCATTGAAGAATGACTAAAATGACCTCAGATCCTTTCAAATCCAATGAAGGAACCAGGGCTGAATCGAAAAGGCATCGCCTATGTCTTATCACGAATGGAGTGGTATTGGAACTTGGCTGAGTTGGTCCTCCATGACAACTCGAGTGTTCCTTCGGTCGCGTTGAGAACCAACTTGGAAACTCAGATCATTGACTTCTACAAGAAGCTCCTCCTATTTCAGATGCGAAGCTCCTGTCTCTATTACCGCAACTGGGCAGGTGTCATTCTAAGAGATGCAGTCAAGCTTGATGATTGGTCCGGGGAGCTCAACACCATTAAAGATGCAGAACGGCTCATTCGCAAGGACATAGAGCAGTACGATAACCAAGATATCCGCTTGAAGCTCAGTATGATCGAAGCATCTGCAGTAGACCAAGCTGATTCGCTGGAGAGTATCTGCAAGATTCTGAGAGAGGAGGTCCGATCGAAAGAAAGAACGCGCAAGGTGACAAAGATGAGGAATGTCTCCGCGCCCTATTAGTTACGGACCCTCGCATGGACAAGAAAAGGATCCAAAGTCAGAAGGGTGATCCACTGAAGGAATCGTATGAATGGATCTTGAAGAGCGACGCCTACGAGACATTCATCGACGATCCATCAAGTCGGGTCCTGTGGATCTATGGACCACCAGGAAAGGGCAAAACAATGTTACTTTGTGGTATCATCGATGAACTACAAAACAGTTTGAGGCCCATCTCGTTTTTCTTTTGTCAAGCGAATATCAAAGAAGAGGATTTGTCCAGTGATATTGCTGTCATGAGAGGGCTGATCTATGTTCTTCTTGAAAATCAGCCGTCTCTTATTTCAGCAATTCGCCCAACCTACGACAAGCACAAGGATAGACTCTTCAATAGCATCAACAGCAGTGAGCTTCTGCGGGATATTCTCACCACGATGCTCGAAGACCCAAGTCTACATGACGCAATCTTACTCGTGGACGCTCTGGACGAGTGCAAAATCAATAGGTCTAGGCTAGCAAAGCTCATCGTAGGGCTATCTCAGTCTTGTAACACCAAGTGGGTCGTCTCGAGTCGTGATTGGCCTGAGATTCACCTGGAGCTTGCCCATGCGACGGGACTGATACCGATTAACCTTGAGCAAGAGCACGAGTCCATCTCTCAAGCTGTCAACTTATATATCAGCAAGAAGGTTGATGATCTCGCTAAGACAAAATGGAAGAATGACTTGGAGTTGAAAGAAAAGGTCTTCGATTATATGCAGTCTCATGCCGACGATACGTTCCTTTGGGTCGCATTGGTATGTGAGAGACTTACCAACTCCGGTATCAGGAAGCGTTCGGTCATGGAGGAGCTAATGAGGTTTCCGACGAGCCTCAAGGCCCTCTACCAGGCCATGATAGACCGGATAAATGATTCGTCCGAAGCTGACCGGCTGAAGCAGATTCTGGCCTTAGTTTGTGTTGTTTACCGTCCTATCAAACTGGCAGAGATACCGACACTCGTCGAGCTAATGGCTGGCTACAATGAAGATGATGTAGAAGACGCCATCGCCTCTTGTGGCTCCTTCTTGACCCTCCAGAACGGGGTGATCTTCTTTGTGCATCAATCAGCAAAGGAATTCCTTCTCGATGAAGGTCAGGGCATTCTTTTCCCTCACGGGAGAAAATACTAGCATGCGCACATATTCTCACGATCTATTGAGGTAATGGAAAATACCCTTAGACAAGATATCTACGACCTTGGCTCGCCTGGCACCCTGAACCCGGTTCAAGCTCCAAGTCCCGATCCGCTGTCTTCACTCAAATACTCATGCGTTTATTGGACTCAGCATCTTTTCCAATCGGGTCCTGTTCAAGAGGCAGGTCTGTCAACTCTGAAAACGGTGTTACATTTTCTCCAGACGAGCTTTACATCCTGGCTGGAGGCGCTAAGCCTGATAAATGAACTTTCTACAGTAATCAAAGGCATGATGGCTTTAGAAGCTGTACTGGTAAGTATATCTCTTTTTGATACGTATGTTGATGGCTAACCCATGAGAAGGCGGATATGCAAATGCAGGAGCTTACTGATTTCGTGGAGGATGCTCGGCGGTTTATCTCCCATCATAAGCCCGCTATTGAAATCGCTCCACTTCAGGTATATGCATCGGCCCTCATATTTAGCCCCCAGTGCAGTGTTGTTCGCAAAACCTTCTCCTCCCAGATGCCAGGGTGGATCTTGGTGAAGCCGGAGATGGAGAGCCAGTCTGATACTCGAACACAAACAATTTATACTGTCTCGGACCCAGAACATGTCAGTCACTCTCCTGATGGTCGGTACCTAGCTGTTTCAGATGATTGGGGTTTTCATATCTATGAAACGATCTCAGGTGATTTGCTTCATGAAAGAGACTCTCAGACACTTTGTCATAGTCAGATGGTATGCCCTATGGCGGTATATTCCCCATATAGGCCATTGCTATGCTTTATAAGTGATGAAGGCATCGTTATTCTTGATTCAACCACGTTGAGGCTGATACGGAAACTGAACGTCAAGGCCGACTACTGCTTCTTCTTACCAGACGGCAACAATATCGTGTCTTCGTATAAACAAGATGTTGCTGTGTTTGATTGGAATTCTGGGGAACGAGTCTCAAGCCTCGATCGGATTATCAACTACTGCAGCGAAACAAAGTTGTTGTCCCCGACTCAAATTGTGGTGATTTCACCAGGTGCAACCGAGGTGAAGATCTGGGATCTAGTCACAGGAGATTGCAATCATGTTCTCGACTGGGACACCGAAAGAATTGCTTCAATAGCTTGTTCATTAGATGGACATTGGATTGCAGCAGCCTCAACATTCTATGTTCGACTTTGGTACTTGGATGATACGCAGACCTGGGTCCACAAACACGACTTGAGCAATCAGTATTCTGTGACCTGTCTCACATTCTCAGCCGATAACAGCACCTTGATCTCAGGCTCATCTGACAATTTTATTAGGGTTTGGGATGCGACCGGGACCTGTGCTAAGGTCCTGAAGGGGCACTCTCAGCCCATCGACTGTTTGTCAGTGTGTGGAAATCAGTTAGCATCTGGAAGCGAAGATGGAACCATCAAGCTTTGGGACTTGTCTGATATCCTTCCAGGCCTAGGCAAGCAAGAACGACGGTCGTCGGCACAGACATCAAATTCTTCGTTTCAAGAATTGGAGCAAAGCGCTGGTTTCAATCAGGATACTCGAATCGAAAGCTTGGTATTTTCTCCTGCTGGTAGTATGTTAGCATCGTCATCATACTCAGGACAAACGCATATCTGGGATGCGGTGACAGATAGGTGCACAAGACTTCTTTTTTCGGGAGGTTCCAGGCCTGATTCTCTCAGCTTCACACCTGATGATAGACTAGTGGTAATGAAGGACGTGAATGGTAAGATCGGCGTTTGGGACAGAAAACTCATAAAGCAAATTCACTTTTCTGATTTGAAACATTCCTTTTCTCTGGCGATATCCGCCGATGGACGATATGTGTCATCATTACATATATCAAGAACCAAGGGAAAAAGAGTGTTGAAAATCTGGGACTTGATCGAAAATGCCCAAACACAACACCATATCACTGCCGAACGTCTACCTTCTGAAAAAGATTTGAGATTTCTTAAGAGATTTATATTTTCAGAAGATCGGGAAGTCTTGGCAATTGCCACTATGTCTCTTAAACTACACATCCTGAATTTGAAATCCGGACACTGGGTCGAAGAGTCAAACACACATTATGTCGACAAATCTTCTTTCTTTGACAGGTTCTTGGCTTTCTCCTTGGACAATGAATGGCTTTTGACATACCACCACTACCCAAGTGGTTTCGCTGTCAGAAAAGTAACTTACCCCTACACCGTGCAAGAACTTGGATCTCTTGATGATCCTCCGTACAACACGCCAGAACTCGAGGAACCTTCTTGGAGAATATCCACTCGTTTCGGCGTACTGGCTATTGGAGAGCCCAACGACTTCAGAGGCACAAGGCGTGTTGGATGGGGTTTGGCCATCGAAAAGGACTGGATTATGCGGGGTAATGAAAGAATGCTCTGGATACCCGTCGACTATCGCCGGATGGCGTTGGATGTTCCCGGTTCGCGTTTAGCCTTTGTTTGCCCTTCTGGCCAGATAAAGATCATGAGGTTCGGATAGACACCCACTGCCAGAATATCACAATATTAGTTGCTATGTATTCTGGTTCTTGACGTAAATGCGTCTTCCATTCTTCGTGGTGATCATATGCGAGTCTTGGATATGGCCCATCGTCGAGCGGTTCTCATTGCTGCCTGTAAGGTTGAACCGAAATACGGATCGCTTGTCCATTGCCTTCATCGGTCTATAGGTAGATGTCGTTAATGTACCTCTCCAATAAATAAGCCTTTACAGTATGCCCCCTCCAACAGGACTTGGTGACCAGAACTATTAATATCGTCAAAGGATAGGTCGTTGATCTTTGCCTTGCCCCAAGGTGATTTGACCAACTCCAAAATTACCCATCAATAGCAGTGTTGAACTTATCTTTGTTGAGGCCCTGTGCATATTGTCTTCCAAAAGCTGAAGTTCATTGGAAATTTCCACTGTGTTGGCTTCAAATGTCTCGTCCAGACGTCATTAGCCACAAGTATCAATCAATAACAGTGTTGAAAATGCTGAAGATTCACCATGACGCTTTCTCTTAGGACGATGCTTTGTGTCTCAATCAGAGGAGCATTTATTGAGCATAGTGACGAATCTGAAAGGAATGCTGTGTGATATCCGGCTTTCCTCCCGGGAGCATCATGCGAAACGGCCAGCCTTGGGAATGATATACATCTGCCGCTATGCTCTGGAGCCAAGCAGTAGGCACAACAGGAATCCAGAACTCACATTTCTCACACGCCAAGATCTTCAGTCCAGTTGTCCATGAGCGATGAGCCTCGCCTTTCTCGCCGATTGAGAGCTGTGCGTGAGCCAACGACAAGTGACACACAGCGGCTATGAACCCACGAGAGGCACCGAGCGCATGCATCTGGCGGACCTGTTCGAGTGCGAATATCCAGCGTCGTATGGCTTCACCAGATTCTAGCCTCATATGAGCTATGCGAGCTGATGCTAGCAATGTTCTCATGTGTAGCTGTTGATCGTTTATATCGTCTGGGTAGCGAGGTAGATCACCCAGTACTTCCTCAAGCGCTGACTCTGCGGCATCTAATTGTTTCAGACCGATGTTTGCCTCTACCAGTGCCAGAATCAGCCTTCGAAATCCACGACGGACGCGGTCATTTGGATTGATATGCTCAAGTTCAGGTTCCAGTATCTCCATAGCTTTGACGTACTCTCCCATCTCGCAGTACACATCAGATAATCTCCCAAGCAAGACTCGATACGAATTTGTAGGAATAGGTTTGACCCTACCTAATGATAGGAACTGCTCTAAAGATGCCCTTGCTGCGTCAAAGTCGCCTATGGACTGGAAGTATCGAGCGGCTGTGCTCTGCAGCCGAAAGGTCACTTCCATGTCCAAGGTCGATAAAGGCTGCTGTGCCTCCCATTTATAGGCAAATAAAGGCACATCATTATCGTAGCACTTGATCTTGTTCTCCATTTGGGAAATATGAAGGCGACCCTCAAGTGCATGATCTCGACGAGTACTTGGTCGTGGCCCACGCCACAGAAACTCGCGTATTTGCGCTTCGGACTTGGCAAGTTCTCCATCAACACGATGGATTATGCTACCGAATAGTACCGCCGAGGCGTGGAGATAATAGGGCATTGACTTTCGTAACAGCAGTTTGGCCTGCTTTACTGCAGCATGGCGAATGGCAAGTGAGTCTCTCTCGCAGAAATACAGGACAGCTTGAGTAACGTGGGACCTGAGTGAGGCTGATATCTTGCATGTGTTCAGAAGCCTTTCTAGTATCGGCCACACTTGTTGTTTCAACGACGGTGACCTAGGACACCGGTGTCAGCGATGTTGTAGAAGGTCGGGGATGTATCCTACCAGTCCGTATTTCCCTCATAACACAGTGGGCAAACAAAATATATGAGCTTCAGCGCTGTCGCCTCGAGCGCTTCAATCGTTTGTGGCGTCAAGGCTTCCTGTAGAGTCGACATTCGTTCGGGACTGAGGGACCAAGCTATGGTGCCGTCCGCTTGGACTCTATCGACGACATCCGGACCTGCTGCAGCCTCAGAGAGCTTCACTTCATTGCATAGAAGATCGATGAGGGCAGCGGGTAGGCCAAACTGAAGCGGACTGGTTTGATCTACCTCTCCGTCGGCGTTCCAGCGTCGTTGTGGCAGGCGAATACTCTTCAACAAAATAGCCGGTATGTCCGTGCCGCCAAGTGCGTACATTACAAGGAATAACTGATCATGAGCAGAAACAAATGAAATGAACTCGCCAAATAGATTGTAGTATCTTGCTGGCGAAGGAGGATCTGTAGGCCAACTCAATATCACAGCGTATTGCACCACGTTTGGGACCACTAACTGGATAGCTGACTAAGGATCAGGCGTTGTACGAGCTCATTGTAATTCTCAAATGATGGCTTGAGGGATGATAAATGGGTGAAGACTTCTTCATCGTCAATACTCAAATATCTCTCATAACTACATCGTATCAGCACACTCGGACGTTTATAATATGACGATATCACATACGTTGAAGCGGGTATGTCAAGTGGAAGCCAGAACATTGCTCCTACGCCACCTAGTCTCTGGGCTATCTGAACATACTTCCTTCCAGGGTTTCTCAGATCTGTGAAACTCCGCACTCCAGGAAATACCTCAGCCACTTGAGGGGGTGCCAGTATCTGAGCATCCAATTTAGATCGAAGAAATATCACAACGCAAGCAAGTCGGCGCCGCAACTCAAGATGAACACGATCATCCGAGCCGGCCCAGAAACCAGTTACATCGTTCTCGAATCTTGAGAATACCCGATCGACAGGGGCAAGGTCAACCTTGTCTACAAACAGCGCCTTTTCAGTTCGTTGGTTTCGTGGTGTGATCTGATACTGCACCTGACGACTGAGCGAACTCGCCTGCGCTAAGAATTGTCGCAGATGTTCTAGATGGCGATTCAGCGCAGGGATTAGGTTTTTGGCTTGGGCTTCGTTGTAGTCCTTGGCCAGGCTATGGATTGTGTTGCAGACACAGCCGTCCATGGTGCAGCGTCGTGTAACCTGCGCGTGTTGTATCAAGGGTCGTATGGAGAGATAGTTGAGTCCAGATCTGCAAACTCTGAAGTGGATTGTCGTGCCATGCGCGTTTTTCGGGTCTGTTCGCCAAGTAGGACAGAACTGTACGCGTATTCGCTGTCCACATTCCAGTCGAGCCAATTATCAATCTACCCTCGGATGATCTTATCTGATCATGTGGATCCTAGCGTGAATATTCTGCTCGTGAAAAATCGGCTCATGCGAATACCCCAGCTAGTTGCCGCTCACTGTGGCCACTCAAGGACAGAGAAACAAGTGTGTGTCGAGCAGGGATCAGCAAACAGACTGTTTCTTCACAGTGAACAATTCATCATGATGAAAATCCCTGTCACGCCCCATTGTGACCAGAACAGCCTATCAGGCTTGTGGTCGAAACACCGAGCCTAGCTGTCTTGGGGCGGAAGCCGACGGAAAACCGAATGAGATTGATAACGGGCTTTACAGCCAAGCTAAAAGGATCTAACGTGTACTAAAAAATTAAGAACAAGCATGACACCCTTTTCGCTAAGATCCTGTCCAGTCAGAAATGGCACCGACATCGGGAATACTCGTAGCTCGACTGCCACGCAGCGTGACCAGGGTCATGCGGCGGGGCTCACGCGTAATGCCCGCTTGACCGAGAGTCTGGTTAGACTTATCAATCAAAGTTTTGGCGCAATCTTATCAATCAGGGCGAGATCTCTCATCCTCCTTCCATCATACCATGATCGATTGCCGAAAATGGAGGGCGTCAAACCACCAAGTACCAAACAAGGCAAGAATGAAGAGGCACTGACCAAGTATGCCGCCTTTCTATGTGGTCTCATGCTTTTAGTCATCGCTATTCGTTGGCTGCGTACCATTTGTATTACGTCGCATCTCAAACCTTCTAGCTCAGTATCGGCGTCCGGGCGTGAGGCATCTCTTCTGGTTTTTCAGTACGTCCAATTGTCCAAGCATTTAGCTCGGTGTATACTCATGTTCTTTGTAGAATTCTGCAGAGACGTCTGCCAGCCTCGTGGTTTGGGCGACCTTCCTTAGGGTTCACCGTGATGGTCGGCATCTATCTTACTGGCAACATCGCTTTCTGCTCAAATATGCTTGCAATGCCCCAACTCTTGAATCACTGGGCCTCTAGGTTCGGATGGTAGGGTGCACTATTTCGTCACGATATTCTGTGCGTAATTGACCAATGTTAGGATGTGCGTTGGCAACATGGCGCTATGTGTCTTTTTCGGCCTCAAGAATACGCCCTTGGGCCCCTTGGCCTCCATTTCGCACAGCCAACTAAATATTCTACATCGCATCGTCGGTTATACAACTGTATTTCTTCTCACGCTTCACGCCCTTGTATACACGATACACTTTGGTCGCCAAGGTCGTTTGGTTCAGTTGTTGAAGAAGGAGGATATCGAAGGCATGGGGGCCGGGGTTGCCATGCTTATACTACTAATGGGGGTGTTTAGACACAAGCACTATGAGCTTTTCTATGCTAGCCACATTATAGGTTTCATGGCGGTTGTTCTCCTGACAGCACTTCACAGGCCAAACTGGGCGAAGAAGATCCCGACTGTGATGCTCATCACATTTAGCATGTGGACAGTGGACCGACTTATGCGATTGAGCAAGCTATTGTGCAACCTCGTTAACAACTCAGCGACGTTCTATCCTCTCCTATATAACGGAACACGAATAGTGCTCAAGAAGCCTGGTATGGAAGACGCCTTACCTGGATCGCACTGTTTTTTATGGATTCCAAGACTCGGATTATTTGAGAGCCATCCATTTACTATTGTTAGCAATGACTCCTCCGGTCTAGAGCTCGTTATGAAATCGCAAAAGGGCTTCACCAAAGCTGTCGGCAGCTTTGGAAACCAAATTCCAAGAAGTCCTCTATGGGCATCTATTGATGGGCCATATGGGTCGCTGCCAGACGTAGGCAACTACGATAAATTGATCCTGATCGCTGGTGGGAGCGGAGCAGCCTTTACCTTTGGAGTCATGAATCGTCTCATGATACATCGTGAAAAGCTTGCGATCCGCTCTATCGAGTTTGTATGGGCAGTGAGGCGTATGGGTATGTTGAGATCAAGCCCTAACTCCCCAGAAATATTTTCTAAAGACTGACACCATTTAGAACAATTGAGTTGGTTCCGCCGACATTTGAGTAATATTGCCGACTCTGCAGTTCCCATCAGCGTCAAGATCTATGTGACTGGTGAACGGTCTGCATGCGACACATTAGTTCAGGACACCGACTCTCAAGCATCCCCTTGCGGAGCAGAGTTGGAGGTTCTTTTAAGAGAGGATGCGTTCCACTACGAAACGATCTCTGAGATGGGTAGTGCGCGCGAGTTGACCGGCGATGAGCCGAAATGCAACCCGTTGTTTGAGAAGCTAGACGTTGATAGCACAGTTGGCGACGGCGTGGGAGCACCTGGAAGTCATCAGCGAGTTCTCCTCTTGACTTGCGGCCCGAAGTCCCTCATGGATGCCGTGCAGGATTCGGCAAGTAAATGGCAGAAAACACGAAATATTATAATAGATGTCCATTCGGAGGACTTTGGCGGTTGATGGAATTATATTGGATAGACTTAGAACGCAGTTGATTTTCACGCAGATTTTATTACTCTTTCCTGGTTATGTCTGATTGTCTTTAGCAACGGGGATGCCTACTGGCTACCAAGACTAGCCAATCGGCAGACGGACGCTGTAGGCTAATATTTTCGTAGCATGATGTAGAGTCGAAATTTTGCAGATCAAAACGGCAAGAAGGGTGAAGCCCCATCATCTATCACGGGTATCATTTCTAAATAAAAGGTATTATATTACCTGGCGTTGTTTATCCCCCAAGTCTATGGCCAGACCTCCTATACGCACTCTATGAGGCGCGCTGCCTAATTTTGCTGTCGTATTATGAGGGTGTGTCCAGGGTAAGTAGTTGCCACGGACTATCGGGTATTTGTTTGCAACCATGAGAACATCTCCATCGGGCATCGCCTCTTGAAAAAAGACATTAATCTGGTCAGCACAAGAATCAACCTATACAGTACTCATGCCGAGCTCGGAGTCTACATCTTTAGCATCTCTCATGCCTAACAAGGTCCAAAGACAATGAGGCGTCATCGCAGTGGAGAAACGGTCACCAAAGTGGCTCTATGGGTGAGCGGGATTTTGCGGACCTGATTTTCTCACTGTGAGAAAATTCCCAATGCAACCTCGCTAACCTTTTCTGGCTGTTAGTGTGTTCACTCGACATCTTATCAATCTGATTACTACCGACTCGGAACACTCTGACTCTTGGGGTTAGCTCGGGGCTAACATCTAACTAAACCATCAACTTTTTTTCAGACCAACTTAAATATGTAAACCATCCCTCGTCCTCTGCCCTTTGTCCAACCGCACCTCATCTCTGTTATCTGCCTCTCATCCATTGAGGACTGTTTCTCCGATCTTTACAATGGCTCAGCCTCAGACGCCAGAAAGCTTCGTGAACGAAGAGAAGCTCGTACCGCCTCACGTGTCCATCAACGAAGATCACGTTAAATCCGAGTCGCAGATATCCCAACCGGAAAATGACGGTCGCCAGCCAGTTCCGCTGTCTTGGAAGCTCGCCTCTATCGTCCTTGTCACGGCAATTGGCTTCGGGTCGCAATGGAGCTCTGGTGTGACATCTGCCATGAAAAGCACCATTAAGAAAGAACTGCATATCAACAACACCCAATTCTCCCTCTTGGAAGCTAGCGAAGACTTCATGGTCACTGCTTTGATGCTTGTTAGTGGTATTGTAACTGACAGAATTGGTGGAGCCGGTATGTCTGAATCCAAGCAAGGGAGAAGTTGACGCTCATTAGAAACAAGGCGCGATGCTGTATGGCAACCTTATCTATTCGGTCGGATCGATCTTGGTGGCCGGAGCAGCCCAGACTCGATCATACAAGTTCATGATGGCAGGTAGGGTCGTACGCGCTCTCGGCGATATCGCCACTCAAGTTGCCCAATACAAGGTCTTCTCATCTTGGTTCGCCCCCGGCAACGGATTCGCCTCAACCCTAGGCTTCGAATTAGGTATCGGTAAGATCGGAGCCTTTGCCGGCAAGTCTTCAGCCAACATCATCTCCAAGAAGCTTGGCTTTGCCTGGGTTTTCTGGATTGCGGTATTTATGAACATCTTCACCAACGTCATGACCGGCGTCTTCTACTTCTTCACCAAGGTTGCCAATCGTCGCTATCACGGTATTAATGATCCAGCTACTGGCGAGAAGCTTACTGAAAAGACCCGCAAGTTCGAATATCGCAAGGTCTTGGAACTCCCGTGGACATTCTGGGCTGTCATGGGCTTTTCGCTGTTTGAAACGAGCGCTGCTATTGTGTTCTTGCAGAATGCGACAGAACTTGCTGAGCAGAGATTCGGCACGGATTCTATTGCAGCTGGATGGTATAGTTCCGTTTTGCAATATTCAGGTATGCTGTCTTGGTAATACGTGTCACACCGGACTAGCTCTGACATTTGTTTCAGGTTTCTTTGTTGTTCCGTTACTGGGAGTATTCCTCGATCTGTATGGAAGCCGCATTTCCGTCTGTAAGTAGTTGGTCATTTCGCAGGCCAAAAAGAAACTTTCTGACTTTATATAGTGGTATTTTGCGGCATTGGCATGTTCATCTCGATGCTTCTGGTGTGTTTCTCTGGAGCCGTCAAAGGAACAGCCGCATCATTCGGCGTCTTCGCTTTCGCTTACTGCTTCGGTCCTACCACGATTATTGATAGCACCCGTACATCCATGTGGGACAGCACTGTTTTTGGCTCTGCTTATGCCATCAAAATCACAATGAACAATGCGTAAGAGCAACCTCCTCCTAGCCTTTGCTATCATCATTACTAACATTTACTCTAGGATGAACATCATTGTTAGAATCATCACCGGAAAGATTCAAGATGCCGATAATAACTCGTACGACAAGGTAACGATCGTCTACGTCGTCCTCGCTGGACTGTCTGTCGTTGTATCGCTACTTCTCGCGGTTGGGGCGTGGAAGTTTGTGGACCTTGGACACCTCCAATGGTCACGAAAGAAGAGAATTGCAAAGGGTTCCTTGCTCAACGAAAGAAAGGAGATTTTTACCAAGGAAAACGGTGAGAAGAACAGGCGAATATCGTTAGCTTGCTTCTCTACCTTGATTCTGTTGATCATCGGTAGCTGGTGCGGATACTTCTGGGGTGTTGCGACTGGAAATAATGATTAAGACAGTTTGACCACATATTTTTAGTTATTAGAGTCTCCATCATGACTAGTCTGGGTTGAGAGCTGGTTTGGGGAGGACTTACAGACTATTGAACGTTAGAACAAAAATAAACAGAGGACAACTGCTTCCAGCCATATTCCCTATCCCCTTCTTGTGTCATGAGAGCACTTATCTTATTGTTTTTACATAGGAACATGTGGCTAGCAACATGAGCGACTGAGCCCCGAGTGTGAGTAATAATATAGGCATGTCATCAGAGGATATGTGAGTCGCCTAACCTACCGCCAATACCACTTCCAAATCATCTCACCATGGAATGTTTATGTCAAATGTGAGGGAACTTAGACCAAGCTTCTTCAGGCTCATGTATATCTCCACAGGCATTACGAATAACTTCTGCGAAAGGTATTTGTATTCGCAGTTTAAAGGTATATAGTTCAAGAAATAGAAATGCTACAGAGCATCCAAAAGCCTGATTCAATCTCATCCTTGACAGCGAAATATTTACTGTCACCAGTGAGACAAGGTCTCAAGTAGAAGTGAAAGTCATGTTGTGCACATGCTCATTTGCATAAGCCGGAATAAAGTCCGTAGTCAAATACCATCCTGGCTTCTGCATGCTATCCGAGATGACCTTCCCATTGATAACCAAGTTTTCGAACGTAACATTGCTGATCGTTCGGTCCTCATCATAACCGACAAAGATAGACATACTGGCCTTTGTACCAGTGTACTTCAAATCACGCACAAGTACATCCTTGATCCCTCGGCCCGGTGACGTGTTGTACTTGGTATTGTACATGACACGGAAGTTGAGCAGTTGGCCAACACGGATATCCTCGACGCGCACGTCGTCAATCAAGACGTCTTGGATGAGATTGCCATCTCCGGGATTCAGTGCGATGGTTCCCTGGTAGTCGACCTGTCCCTCTCTTTGGTCGAGGATATCGATGTTGCGGATGGTCAGACCTGCAATGGTCTCAGGGTCCTCAGTATTGCCATGGGTTCCAATATTAATCGGATGGGCAACGTCAGCCCAGAGAATTGAGTTCTGGATGGTGACGTTTGTCGAGTTTCCATACCATTCATTTCTGTGAGCGTAGACCGCGATGCAGTCATCTGAATTGCGCAGGAAGACGGAATCAATAAGAACATTCTCGCAACAATACACATCCATACCATCTCCCCACTGAACGGCGCTGAAGTCGCGCCAGTGGCTGAATGTTACGTCTTTTGACTCGTATGCCCTGGGCAAAAAGTTGATCCCGACTAGACGGTCGATCAAGACATTGTTGGATCGGTAGACGTTCAGAGAATTTCCCTTTGGACTGTACAAGAGGCCCCGTCCACGTATGGTCACATCGCTCGAGTTGGTCACAGTAATATCAGGGACTGAAACCACTGCTCCGCCGGCGAAATACAGAGTTTTGCCAGATCCGACTTCCAACGTCGAGTTGAGCTTGTGATAGCCAGGGCCGTAGTACATGACATCCTTGTCCTCCTCAGATGGGACATCTGCATCAGGGGGGTTGGTAAAGATGTGCAGGGCGTCAAAAATATCATCGTTGACTTGAACAATAATATCTCGCGGCTCATCCAAAGTGAAAGTGATAAGAGAGCCAGACTTCTTAGGAGTCAAGTTGAGGGAGTAAGGCCTGATAACGGCGTTGGAAACTCGTTCTTTGAGATATTTGGCTTGGATTTCGACAGTACCGTTGAAATCGAAATATGCCAGCGATGAATTGTGTTTGATGGATCCGCCGGTGGTGAAATTGACCTCGTTGAGAATAGGTTGAAATGTGTCAATCTTTTCCCACTTGCCACCGGGAACACGAGCTTTGACATCGAAAGAGTTTGCGATAGGGACGCCATCGGGAATAGGCCAAGTCTGAAGAATGCTCCGGGGGGTCTTTGCTCCTTCAGCAATGGTACTTTGACCCAGAAGGAGGAAGCATGCTGACTTGACAGCAGTGCTGAGTCTCATGATGGTGGCTTTTGTATTGAAACACGGCGGATTGACAAGATGCCAGGCAGCTGATTAATTTAATACAACAAGTCTTTCATGGAATTAGATATCGACTTGAGTTTAGAATGGGCTATGAGCGTACTTATGAGCGGAAACGCGTCATTGTCAAACGTTTAGAACAATGGAGAAGTATTCCATTACGGAGGCTAATCGGCACTGAAATTCCCCGCTTCCCCGGATTTCAGGACTCGGACTAATATACATTCTGCAGCTTGGCATGCTGATCTCGGAGTACCCGCCGATACCTTTCCCGTCTCCGTACCCGGCCTAAGGGAGGAAACAAAACTTGCTAAATGATGAAGAGACTAAAATAAGTTAGTATAAATTTTTGATAAGTTGATCATAATTTCAGGACATGTTTCGGTGGGTTTAATTGGATTTCCCATGTCAAGGTCTAACATCCTCTTGCTTGATGAGGCCGACAAATACACCAGAGCAGAGTGAGGGTAACAATTATAACAACAGGGGTCCCATCAATATTGCCATTATATGCCAGAAATGTAGTGAAATTGTCCGATAGATTATCCGTTGGTTCTGCCTCAGGCTGAGGTCCAGATGTTCTAGTGGAGCCGCCATGGATTCTTCTTCTTGATAATTAGGATCAGAGATACTGATATAGCAGAAACAGGTACCTTTGAGCACTTGAAGGGCTGATTCATACCGCGAGACTTTGTCTTCCATAGTTCAACGGGAGTCGTTTGGTTACTAGGGAGGAGACGAGGTGTATCTCCCAGCCCGCTAACGAGCCGATGCGCCTATGCCAAGTAGCTCGTAGCTTGAATATTGAAGAGGATCTAAAGTATAGTGTATTAACGAAAGTGATTTGCCAAGATCCATACACAAAGACGTTGTCGATTTAGAAATCATGTTAGAATGGCATCTGCCGGATTTGCATCAACCTAAATCTATCCAAGGGAGGTGTTTAATCGTACACTGCAGCAAAGGGCTGACGCATTTTCAACTGCAGGCTGGTGCTGTAATGATAGACCTCTGGCATTGGTTATCGCGTATGGATACCTCATCGAATGCCCAGTCTGGCAGTCAATCAACAAGTTAACTATGGGATAAACACCAACATAAATTCTCTCTGTTGATACGTTTCAATTCCCTAGCTATCGACCAACTACTTCTTCACTCTCAGTAGCCGAACATTCGCCCAAGTGAAGTACGTCTCTCGAATCCACATCTCAACAGCCACTACTGAATATAGCGATGCTTAGTAAAGACTACCAGTCCAGTCTTGAGCAGCCCCCGATGAGGTAGCACCATTGATCGGACCCGCCAAATTGACCCCAGAGTTAGTATAGATGCCAAAAGGATCACCAGCATCATTCTGAGGGTTATAACTGCAGCCTCCAGAAGATGGGGGAAGAAGTTGCCAGTACATGTTAGGCAGTCCGACAGAGTTCATGTTATTGACCTCTGAGACAAATGCCGACTTTTGATCGTACTTTTGCGAATCGACTCCCCATTCCTCGAGATAGACTTTCTTTCCATTGGCCTGGCTCAGCCAGCTGGGTAAGTTGGCGCTCCACTGGCCAGGCACGCTCGCGTAGCGATGGACGGAAATGGCATCGATGGCCTTGCACTGCGTGACCGCGGGGAGAAAGGTGCAGCCGTGTGAAAAGTCGCCACCCATACCACCGGTGGAGATAAGGATATGGCTGTCCAATCCCGAGTTGCGCATGAAAGTAGCACGACCACATGCCCAGCCTGCAGGATCGCCGTTCTTGCAGTTGCTAGGTCCAGGAGTCATGGGTTCATTCTGCGGACTTTGTTAGAGAACTACGATCTAACGTGATGGCTTTAAGTTCCTACCTGAAGATTGAAGCTAAAGATGGCGTGAGGCCAGTTCTTCCAGACTTTGCCGGAGTATGCGCCCTTGTAATTAAGGATGTACGAGAGGCGCGCATCGTATGCATCAAAGGCATCCTGCTTCTCGTAGAAATACCCCGCGCCCCAACGAGCCCAATAGGAGTCCCTTAAAATGTTAGAGGTGATCAATCTTCGCTAAGTGTGAGAGATACTACTTACTTTCTATAGTCTCCAATCAAAGAGTTGGCATCATGTGGCGAGATGATAGCCTTGATATTCTTGTCCGACAGCATGACCAGAAGCTTATCGATCTCATCCAAAGTCACCTTGTTGTACTGCCCGATAGTCGTCTCCAATTGCGGGATGTCCCTGACTATCTGGCTTCCTTTCTGGCAGCCCTTGCTAGCTTGATTGACCCAGAGTCTGACAACTTTGGTATTGTAGGAGGACAATGTCTGGATGTATGCGTCTTGGGCTGAGTCTGACATGCCTTGCAGAAAGTAGTTGTTGGTGCCAGACCAAGAGCCAGACTTGGCCTCGGTCAATTGACCAAGGTGAAGAAGACCTAGGCACAGTTTGGTGTAGAGACCCTTCATGGTTCAAGTAGATATAAGGGCAAGAGAGAAAGTTGGGTCAATGATGCGTGATTGTGATTTGAGGTCTTTTGGAACCAGAGGGCAATGGGTTGTATCTATAGTTAATGGCGAGAACGGCGTCTTGCATATTCAGGCTATATGGTGCATACATTTAAGACATGTGGTGACATTGGGGAAGAATGCGGGAAGGAGTCCTCCAGCATCCCAGACCGATCATTGATGAACGCCATCTTCCAACGGTGTACAAACTTGGCAGTACATTGATATAAAGCTTATGCCACTCCATTGGCAAAGCAATTTTACTCCCATATCAATTAGATAACAAGAGATACCTACCCAGACTATTTATTTTTCGTCGCTTCATAGACAGACCCTCACTCTATCTGGCTACTGATGAATCGTGGCCCCCAAATCTCGAGTTCCACAAAGTCAGGCTCGGCCCCAAAGATCAGGCTCGGCCCTAAAGACTGCCGTCGTAGCCGACACCAACCAATCATAAACAATACGGCGGCGGTGGATGCGCGAATTCGTAGCACGGACCTGCTAAGAACACCTCTGTTGAGGGAGCAATTCCATAGCCATGAGTCTACAAATTGTCACTGAAGGTGTCCTCGGTTAGTCCCCAAGTTCAGCTGATCCGTATACAGATACTACCCCAATTATGCTGACGATCCAGAGAGTTTTATTGGCCAAAGCAAAGAGCTAGACCGAGTCGATCTTTCAATATATGCATGATACCCTTGCGGTCGATAACATCCGCATGTTGCTTGCATTTACGACCTGCTCATTCTGGCATGGCGAATGAGTTCGGGTGAACCGGTATACGAAACGGGCATTCATCGGACGATCGTTTGTGGCGGGATCCAATGGTAGCGAGCTATTGGACGTATAAATCCACTCTAGGCACCTGGACCAGGTACGGAGATTCATATTCGGCAATAGACTCCAGCTAGCGCATAATCTGCTGCCAGCACGAGCTAGCTGCTATTGTTCCTGAACACTCAGCCAAGTTTCGACATATAAGTCCATAAGCTGAGAAGTTTCCATGAGTGAAACCAAGAGAGTCAAAATAATCATCCTCAATCAGTAACATCCCTCTTTTCCGTCGCAGAACCATTCACCTCCTCCAAATATTCTCCATCATGCCTTCTCTCCTTACACTTTCAATGATGGTCGGAACCATCGCGACACCAGCAGTCGCAGATATTTACAACGTCAACGTCCCCTCTGGCTTCTTTCCTGGTCCTCAGTCCGGCATTGGCTCATGGTACCGCGCCTTCACAGACCAGGACTCAACTAACGGACAAAGCTGGTGTGGCTACAAATACTACAACACAGACCCTGTGTTTGCTCCTGTAAGCCAATTCACAACTCATATTCTTCACGAACATCTACTCATGACTTGACAGTCTTTGAAGGCAATGGGTGGTGCCACGTATAACTCCAATCCCGATGCCTGGAGACAGCAGACTAGGAAGTATTGTGGCCTCGAAGCCAAGGTCACGGACCCTACGACGGGCAAGAGTCAGCTTATGTACATTGGTGATTCTTTCGACGATCAGTGGGTTAGAGTAAGTTACACGAGGGACATGAGACAAATTGCTGCTGATACGTCCACGTAGACACCCTCATCCATCGACATCATGATCGATGCATACTCCAACATCCACGGAAATCCCAACGGTGACAAGAACAATGTCATCAAGGGAGTTCAATGGGAGTTTACAGGTAGGGTCAATACCAAGTATGCTGCACCGGGTGCATCCTGGCCTCCTACGTCCGGTGGTTCTGGCGGCGGATCTGGTGGCACTGGCGGTTTGGGAGCCAAGTGCGATGGGCAGACCAAGTTGTGCAACAGCGGCCTCACCTGTCTCTCCCCTGATGGTGTCTGCAGCGACAAGGCTTGCAACTGGGGGTAAGTGATCTTATGAGGAGTGAACATGTTTGGATACTAACTCGTCTTGCTAGGTGCCAGGGATGGTCATGCAGCTCAAGCGTCCCGTGCCAGAAGCCCTCGAACTGTGTCAGCGGCGTTTGTAGCGCTTAGAAAGGAGATTCCGATTCCGATTATCCATTGGGAATTAGGCTGTCTGCCTTCATTTGATGGGCAAGCATAAGGGCGTGGATTTAGATCAAAACTCCTAGCCACCAACATGTGAATTCACTTGTGCAAACTCAGCCGTCACATTCAACTTATCTGCTCAATAGTGCCAGATTCTACAAACGGGATTCAAACTCATTTAATATTGCTTTCCCAACTAAGTATCCTTGTGCCCTCAGTCATCGTCTGCATAGCGGATGTTTACCAGATACTCCAATTGTCTCTTCTTAGCCTCCTCTACTCGCTCCCTCCTTACATCAAGATCCTTCTTAAGCTTAGAACACTTGTCGCTCTTCGCCTCCAGGTCCTTGCAGTCAAGACTCTTTACAATCTCGAGATGGCGCTTACATTCTTCGTACGCAGCCTTTGCAGCCTTGATCTCTGCTTCTTGAGCTTCATTGACGCAAGACTCGAGTCTGATGATTCTCATGTCTTTCTTGTCGAATTGAAATGGTGCCGTGCTCTTTATCTCTCGGCACTTTATTTCAATCTTGGTGCGGGCGAGGGCGTGTTGGAGGTCGGCGACGTTGGCTGCGAGATCAATGCACTCGGTGCAGGTCATGGCATTTGTGTAGTAGTCCATTGTAACAGTGTCCGTGGTACTTGCCGTGATAGTCTTGGTTGTGATGCTTGGTAGATGTTGTTGGCGTTGGCAGAGGGTGAATCGTGATCGGACACGTAATTGGGAAGACTTATATAGTGCAAATACGGCAAGGATTGTTCTCTTCGATGTTTGTTTTATTGAACATTTGTTCGTCGTTGTATCTCACAAACATGATAAGCACCAGCTGTTCATTCGACATTGCTTGTTCACGGACTCTATGCTTCGAAAGCGGTTGACTTGAACAAAGAACACGTGGTGTTCTCCATGGGGATGACTGCCGCCCATAAGGTTAAGCTTGAGGCTGCGAACACAGATAATGAATGAAAACACGCTATCATTTCTCCTGATATAAGCTTTGACCTATAAGATATGGTGTTCTCAGATTCCGGCCGATATCAATACAGCATGTTGCTTAAATCACCAATGCCCCTTGATATTCGTCGTCTCTACCGGTATTCACGACTACGGAAACTGACATGACGTGTTCGTTCCTGTTGAGGTTTGAGTCTCCCTTCGAGCTAGTAATCCTTAACTTCTATGCGATACAGATAACAGGGCTTTTCTTTTAGCATGATGTCTCAATTCGAGGATAGAATCAGTATCCTGGAAGACTCTTGCACCGCTAGTTCTTGATCGTCGGTCTCTTACTTTTTGGTTTGTAATGCCAGTCAAACAAGGCGGTGAACACTATCGTGAAAACTAGCCAAACACTGCAAGCAGCCCAGTCCCTTGCCAGCTGATGCGAATTGGCCGGAAAGGCGGGAGAGCCTTGCAACGTCATAAAGTTTGCAGCGTAGCATCGAGTAAGATGAAAACTGGGGTTTGCATATCAAGACAGTGTCAGAACCGTTAGCCATTGGAGAATACCTTGCATGGTCAATGCTGGATGAATAACTGCCGATTTATTACCAGGGTGTTGGCGGTAATATCAACCAAGAATAAATATTTCATCTTTGTCCCAAGATCTTCTACTTACAACATCGTGTTCGACAAACTGTCTCATACAATCGTCATCAATCACCATGATAAGCATTAGATCTCTCATTCTTCCAAGCCTCCTCATTGGAGCTGTCCAGGCGTATGTCCAGCCTCCCATTCCAATACTGAACCCTCAACTAACTCACCTTCACAGAAAGGACTCCAAAGATCTCAGCAAGCACAACTGCTGTCTCCACATCAAAGACGCCAGCGACGCTTGGTGGATGACAAATCCCGACGTCACCAAAGATGTCTGCACGAAGTATTACAAGGATGTCGTGAGTATATCTCCATATGAACTCATAACCATAAATAAAACGGTTTCTAGGCGCAATTTGACAGCAAGACGGGGACTTGCGATGAACGCAAGAATGGGACCATCAAGGATGCGGACTGGAAGAGCAAGTGCAAGGCTTATGGAACTTGGCTGGGCTGGGCTGATGATCGGGTTGGTGCTGGGCATGACGCAACGTGTTATCCGATAGACGCATGAGGTTTAGGCGTTCGTATTTGGTCTGGACATGGCAGATCGAAAACGTCAGCCTATGTTGCGAGAGACGTAGGATTTAATAACCTCACGACTTTTTGGGTCGAGGCCTAATCACGACGCAACCAATCATCAGCGATAGTATCGTGAGGGAAAGACTGGTGATGTATTCCGTGCTCTTGTGGAATGCTTAGCTTAAGACATTGACTGGGCTGCCATGCCGGGTTCAGGTCTTTGAACATACAGAGTTCACTGTATTGATATTATCTAAACCCGTCATGTTTAAGATCCAAGAAGAAGTTCAGACGGGACATTGATCGATGATCTGTTTGACAGTCGCCCACCAGCACCATACGTCATTGTCAATCGTGATCTAGCTGGCTCCTATCTAAATCAGCATCCTACTAGCCTTCAATAGCAGACGCACCATGTCGATCCTTACCGGCGTTTGAGAGCTCAAGTGACTTGTTCGTGGCGTCAACCTCCAGCGTGTTTGGCCGCATGATGAGAACAAACATCGCCAAAACTCCACCAAACCCCAAGACGCAAACAATGTATTAGAATAAGAATTAGAATCGCTCAATATTACTTTTCAAGAACTAAAAACTAGAGTATTGCCTATTAGATCCATCGCGCCAACATCACCAATCCCAAAACCCAGGTTATCAGCCCCCCGAAACTCGCACCAACACTCCTCCCACTCAACAGACTGCTCGCCGTATTATTCCCCCAAAGCCACGTCACTACTCCAGCGCCATCTTCTTGATCAATACCGCACACCATTCTACAAACATTGCCATCTCCTCTCTTCCTCAAAAACCTCCCTTTCGGCCCAGCGTCATCCCGCTTGTGCTTAGCAGATGTATCACTGGTGTTGTACAAGAGTTGAAGCCACTGCATCTCCATGTACGCTTCTTCGCCCGTCGTCATGTTCTGGGTCCAGACGCCGCCGTCGCCCCATGTATTGAAAATTATAAGAGATGGATCGCGGGGTACTTGGAAGGAAATGTTGGCGACTTGTTTGCCGTTGGCGTACCAGATTGATTGGCTTGGTGTCCAGTCCAAGCGATGTTCTACCCACTTGTTCCATTTGAGACCATCGGGGAGTGTTGTATTGCGCGTTGCCTTGGGATACACTTCCCCTTCGATACTATAACCCGGATGATTCGTGTAGTGAACTCGATCGTAGTCTTCACGGGTCAAAATCTCCATGTCGGCTTCTTGCACGTTCTTGATCTCGTCGGCGGGGACGTATGTGAACATCGCCATACAAGCGCCGGGCGCACCCCTCACGCGACCGAGAAATCTGATAGAGAGAAACTGGAAACGATCAATTGAGTCGAACTCAGATGCGACTTGAAAATCTCGCTGTCGGTTCGTTCGCATGGAAAGATATGTTTCCGACGCTGGGTTCTTGTCTGGGTTGGTCCGGATGTAAATGTTGTTTGCAGAGTTGACCATGGGGAACCTCGCGCCGTAAGCAAGAGTGTCGTGACTTCTTCGGTTGCTCCAGCTTTGGATGGCCCAAAAGTCATTCCATTCCTTTTTCTTGAAGTATTTGCTCGTGATGTCTGCTTCAGCGGATGCATTCTCTCCAGCGATCGTGTCCGGAATTCGAGCGTAGTCTCCGAGGTTTCTAAAGTCCCAGAACCGATGCTGAGTGTAATATTCTGGCTCAGTGCCGTCTGTCAGGTAGCAATCGCACTGATCGGCCTCCCAGTCTTGGGGCTTTGTCTCTGTCGCGTTATCTTGGGCTCTCGTCACTGTGATGAGCACCAAGACCAGGAGTTTTCGTAAAATCCTCATATTTGTTGATGATCACCGTGCATGAATGTGGCATTATCAACGGACTCATTAAGCTTAAGTATAAATTAAGGCTGCGTTGGGCGGTCGGATCTAACGTTGGCCTGAGCTGGGCAATGCAGGAATCAATAGCGTCGTCTCTAGCACCAAATCACTGCGCCTAACGAGCCATGATTATCGATTAATTATGCCATTTTGGGAGCGGCTCAGTAGCGAGCGTGAAATTGCGCAACGGAAAGCGCAGGAAAGGCCAAGCAAGTTCATTTGGTCTTGGCGATGACCGGTGCTAAGAGAGAAACTTGCCTGCTAGCGCCACCAACAACTGTCCCGAGGCTGGTGGTCGGCGCTGGGGGATGTGCCATTTAACTTGCCTGACAATTATCTCTAATTCTATATATGCACGGTAAAACATGTTGCACGTGGGATTGGATTAAGCTAAGCTTCTTTTTGAGACATTTGATGATCTACACAATGATATTCAGTGACGTGTTTTCCCAAATCCAGTCAAGATCCATTTCAGCCGAGGATGTTTAGTCTAGACGCCATTCTTTCATACATATTAATTCAATCGTTATATGACCCAGTAACAGTTTATATCACTTATTGAGAGTGGGTAATTAGCTGGCTGTTGTGTCTGCTTAATTGTTACTTGTAATTCGCGTCGCTTACCCTGAACGCCAGGGGAAAACGTCGTTATCTTATCATGTGCCTCTCTGGCACCGTATCTCCCAAATACAGCTAGCTTGGTTCCCTCTTGACTCCAGACCAGCTTAAACTTGGCGGGAAAGCCAACACCACCAAGAATGACATGTAACCAATACACCACCAACATCCGCTGCCGTACGGAGAGCGGCTCGCTATGCAACGATAAAACTCGTAATTCAACACATCATATTTCTATACAAATTTAGCGAGATGAGAGTTCATATTGTTATGCTTAGCTTAAGACGCCGGATGATGCGACAGATTACTCGCAATTTGAATGCGAGAATAGGAGACTCGGTGGGTCAATAGCGGCCAAAGAGTCGCATTCTGGGTGAATAATGGTGAAGGGAAGATGGAATGCGTTAAGGGATCAACTCCATTGAAGATGTATGCTAAGTGTAATGAGAAGGATGTCAAGATGTCTATTACTCTAAGCTATTATCTTGCGACAGAATGAAATTACTAAACCCATTTTCTTTTACATCAACCAACGAAGCTATCGTATAAAACACAAAGTCCTCAATCACTTACACCAGCTCTCAACGCGAACACCCTCCAATTCTACTAGCAGAGAAAAGTCCATGTTGTGCTGTTTCATAGCCACAACAATCGCATCAAAGGTCTCCAAGAAGGTCTTGTTCCAGTTACACTCATCAAGACGAGGAACCTGAGGCACAGCTTCCTGCTTGACCAGCGCATCAGCCCAAGTGAGGTCAATCTGAGCACCCGAAACAGCCAAATTTCGAACAAGCGCGACACCAGGTGAATTGTCAAGCTGAGACTGGCCCGGCTTGAAACCAAGACCCACGACGAGCACACGTGAGCGACGCTCGATGGTGGGCAGTGAGTCAATGAGACGCTGGGCAAGCTTGGCCGGTCTGTCACTCATGGCTGATGAACAGGCTTCGAGCAGCGGGAATGAACTGTTGGAAAGGAGATAGTAGGGGTTGACGGGGATGCAGTGTCCGCCGACACCGACACCGGGGGCATAGGGCATGTAGCCGAATGGCTTGGTAGATGCTGCAGAACAGACCTCGTAGGGATCGATACCGTGAGGGATACACGCATCGGCCATTTCATTGGCGTACGCGATACAGACCATACGTTGACAGTTCTCGTACAGCTTCATCATCTCAGCGACTTCAGGTTTAGAGACGGTGACGACATTGTCGAAAATGGTGGAGTATAAACGGTTGATGGAATCGAGGGAGCCGGGGAGCATGTCTTCAAGACCTGAGATGATCTTAGGGATCGATTTGACAGGTGGATCGGTACGACCTGGGTCCACGCGCTGTAGTTGTGAGTTAGTGAGAGTCATGACGATGAGCGGCCACTGTTGAATGAAGGTGTCACATACCTCTGGAGACATGCCAGCAAAAAGGCCAAGCTTCTTGGCGATAGGTCCGACCAACCCACGGGTCATACCAACGGCAACAGAGCTCTCAATCACAATAGTCGAGCCCCGACGGGCAACCTGACCAACCATCTTGAGAGCATCACAAAGATACGAAGAATCGATGGACTTATCAGGTCGCAACAGTGTAGGCACCGAGATGAGAAAGTGCGTAGCAGCGATAAGATCGTTCTGAGTTCGTGAGAAGGTAACGTTCTCATTGAGCTTGAACTCCTGTCGTAGATCTTGAATGCGTCTCTCGGAAACATCAAAGCCGATGACTTGATACTTTAAAGAAAAAGAGCTGACGAGATGTTTTCCGACATAGCCGACTCCGACGACTGCTACCACGGGGATATCGTGGGGAGCGACATCAGTGGAGACTTTGAGGGTGAGGTCTGTCTCTGAGGGGACGGAGCTGAGGGGAGGAGTAATTGGGTAGAAGCGGAATGCGGAGGGTGAGTCCGAAGGAGTCAACATGCCTGTGAAGTCCTCCATGTTGACAATTACTTCAAAGATTGAGTGGAAGAAGATGAAAGCAGGAGATAATGCGAAGTTGAGCGAGATATTTCAGATGGGAAAGATTCAGCGGTGCTCGACCCTCTCACACAACGATAGTTCAACCCCAACCTCTTAAATGCCCTTCTCCAAGCTCCAGACCAGCACTTATGAAAGCTTCAGCCATCATAACAATACTGAAGTATGCGTACCATTAGGCCATGTGAAAATTAATCCCTCCAGGCCTTCTGGACTTTATTCCTGCAAACACCTCACATAGCAGCTCCACTAAGCCAGAAGAGCTTCGACCCAGCTGAGCGGTTCCACCAAGGCACTGATCCTGGTACAGAGTTGGTGGAAATAGCAGACGGTGTGGATTGAAAGAATTCAGTTGAGCCGCGTTTCTTCTGTAGCCACTTCATCGCGAGCCTGGATGTTGAGTATAACATCTCTTTGGCGGATGAATCGTGAGGCGTGTAAGCAAATTCTCACGGTAAACTCCGTACCAGGATCAAAGAAGAAATATACTTATTGGGCAACCATGCAGGGCTGATGTTCCTGAATATTTGGAGACCAGTAAGCTAAAGAGAGAAGTGACAGGGACTATTGATTCTCCCAAGCCAACGAGAGCCTGAATCGCCTCCTCTAAAACCTGACGGCTAATTTCTAGGCTCTAGAACGATCCACGGGATAATCCTAAGACGCGATTGATCCTTTCTTTACCAGGCCACCCTTCATATCAATCTATTTCGCTTGTGGTCGGAAGCTGAGTACAGTATCCGACGGCTCGGAACCAGGTATTGATTCCGGTAGATCCTCCCGTGAGCAAATTACAGGGTCAGGGGGATGCTAGCCCGTGCTGAAAAAAAGAAACACGGCTCTGTCGGAACTTTTGCAAAGCAGTGTATAAAAAGCAAAGCATGCCCGCAATGCAGCATAAATCTCCCCACATTTAGCGCCAGCTGAAGTGCAAAGACGGGAGGACAATATCATAAAAAGGAAAGCTGCATGAATTCATTTCCTGTGAGTTGGGTTATCGCCATGCTGTGTAACGGGAATGCGGGACCATATGCGACACGGCAAGACTTCCTGTTTTTGGTTGGTGTTGAGATCAGCCTCAAAAGGAGGACTAAGGTTAGTTAGAGGACGAGGGTTGACCTGGATGAAGGACATTAACTACCGCATTATTCCCATTAGTGGCGAAATGAGGCTGAAGGGAAACTTGATCGTTGTGGTCACGTAACTAAAGCGTCGTGATCAATGTTGCTGGGGGATAACAATTGCGGCTGGGTCTCAAAGGGCTCTGGTCTTTTCTAGGCTTTAGACTGACCATAAGATACTAATTGCGAAACGGCAAATTCGATTCGGTATGGTATTGTCCCATTGATACTCAGACTTCCCACTCTCCTCCCACTTCAACCGTTTGGGCGCGGATGCCAAGAGTTTAAGCTTATTGATCCGCGTGGCACTACGCCCGTATTCATGCATCAAGGCCCTTTGGTGCCTGGATAAATTATAGAGATGAGCAGAATATGCAGTTACAAGGGTCAGTAGATGTTTTGAGATCGCTGGCTAGATTCTTGATATGTCTTAGTGGAGTAGACTATTGATTCAGATCTACGGGTAGCTGCGTCCATGCTAATCCAGCCGTGGTGAGCCAAGTAACCTGTAAGATCCCGGAACCTGTTTGGGTAAAAAAGCAACTTCAATAAAGCCCCGATGATCCATGATTGCCTCCCGCTCAGTCGCAATGTTATGCTAGTGGCCGAGAAGGAGATTTCTTTGGGATCACTTTGAACTTTTTTTTTTTTTTTTTTGGCCAAGAAGCAAGATAGGGATCTTTAGCTCGTTGTGGTTTTGAATGGCAGAATGCGACTGCATAGATCATGCATCTCGCTGGGTAATGGCAACTCACATATGACCGGGGTAAGCGATCAATAACAGGGGGCTTACCGCCTGGGACATTCTGTTCAGTTGATCCGCCATCCACCAGCGCAATAAGGCTGAACCATGTCCACGCTAACAGTCTCGACCAGTCTTGCTATCTGTCTCATCCTTGAACCGAGAGTCAACCCAATATTTATGCATATTCTCTCCCCAAGATCCCTGTTGAGTTTCCAAAAGGAGAAACTGTCCTCTGGGTCGTCTCCTTTTGACGGCCATGACACCACGGTCCACATTTCAACCTCCGGGACTACACGGACACCTTGTTTACTCAAGTCTGTTTTCATTCGAGCCTCAGCTGGCTCACTTCAATCCACTAGACTGAAATCAGTAGTCTGCTTGCCAAGAAGAAAAGCACATCGTTGGTAGGGGCTTCGCTAGGATGTCGCAACCAAGTGATCGGGCTCCCAACACCAGGGACACCAAGCTGACGGTCGAGCCCTCAGCTAGCCATACCGAACCGATTTAGATATGTCTAGAATTCTTAGTTAGCGAGACTATTGCTTCCCTGCATAGTGAGGCAACGGTAAGTTGTCTACCACAAGTCTTCATTGCAAATGACATATTTAGCTCACATTTTGCACATTTTACCAGAGGATAAAAGCCTTGGCTTGAGGAGGAAGGGTATGTTATTTAGTTAGCAGCTTCAACCGGTAACTATAATCCTCTCTCTCTTCATCCTTGAACTATCGCTGAGGCACCGCTCTTTACCTCATACCACCTTGCCACTCGTTTCTTGGTGTTTCACGACATTCCAGCGTCCTCTTCTAGCCCAATCTCTTCTCTTCTTTCGCATACCATCTTTGGTGTAACAATGACATCTCTCACCACTAATCCCCCACGTTCCATCCTCATTGGCAAACAAAAGGTTCGTCACCGTTACACTGCCTCTTCCTCCTCTTTAACTGACATCTTCTGAAACAGGATCAAGTCCATGCCAATGTCCGAATCGTCCACGGCAAAGCCCGCTCCAACGGTTCAGATGTCTCAGACACTGAATATCCCGTCGTGCCTATTCCCGCATACCTCACTGACGAAGCCTCATCGAATGACAGCTATCGCGCTTCGCAGCCTTCGTCTCTGAGATCATGGATCCCAGAGTCTGTCGGCACACCTGATACCCAGAGAACTTCGGTGGTCAGTCGCCCTGGCTCAAAGGGTACCGATCTCATTGCTCCTATTCCTCGTCTTCCTGTCTCGATCAGCAATAATACTTCTGTTGGCTCTCGCTCTGATGCCGGACACTCGTCTACTCCTTCGCTGGACGATGAGATCACGCCTGTTCCTCAGCCCTCAGTCAAGCGCGATGATGCAACTCAGGTCAAGAGCGACGGTGTTGACCAAGCCAAGCCCAAGATTGAGACTGTCGCTGAGGATGATGTCGGCAACGCTGTCCTGTTGAAGCGCGGTAAGAGAAAGGTTACTACTCAAAAATACGTCCTCACAGCTGGTCTGGTTGCAGTCAAGTGAGTCCATCACTCCATCTCACCCCATCTTGCCTATACTGACTCACGTCTCAGCTTCATGTTCATCTTTGCAAGTTGGTACTGGCCCCGGTACTACTACATCTACCTCCCCTTCATCTCCTTTCCCCTCGTCCTCAACTGTATCATGATCGCTTCCATCGCCGTCTTCACCTTCATCCACTGGGTCAGCCCCGAGAAGCAAATCAAGCCCGCATCCCCCGAAAACATGGTCTACGTCATCCCCTGCTACAACGAGACACTCGAAGAGTGCACTCGCTCCCTCGACTCCCTCGTCAACCAGACCGGTCTTGAGAACCACAAGAAAGGCATCATGGTCATCTGCGACGGCCGTGTTCGTGGCCCGGGTATGACAAAGACTACCGGGGACTACCTCAACGAAGATATCTTCCTTCATCAGACACAGAGGAAGAAGATTCGTGGCGCTTACACTGCTTGGGACGGTCAGCAGATGGATATTGAGATCTCCAAGGGCTTTTACAAGGGATTGCCTTTTTACTGTATCGTCAAGGACCAGAACCAAGGCAAGCGCGACAGTCTTATTGTCATTCGATCGTTCCTCTACAAGTTCAACACCCGTGCCCAGAATCCTCAGTCCATATTCTCGCGCGAGTTCCTCGACTCCATGACTAGCTGGCTTGAGAACGAGGTCAAGATGGACAGCGTCGATCATCTCATTGGGATGGATGCCGATACCGTCTTTGAGGACAAGTGTGTTACCGAACTTCTCAAAGAGTCGTACTATCCCAACACTGTCGGTGTCTGTGGTTATGTCGCTGTTGACTTTAAGGATGGTACCTGGAATCTCTGGTCCATGTACCAATCTGCCGAATACACTATTGCCCAAGGTCTTCGTCGTCTTCATCAGTCTATTGCCACCAAGAAGGTCTCTTGTCTTCCCGGCTGCTGCCAACTCCTCAAGATCTGCGATGAAACCTGTGGCGATCTCGTTCTCATCGACCTCTTTGGTTACTTCCCCAAGCACATGGACGGTATGCTCAAGCGCATTCGAGCTACAGCCTCAGAGGATCGCAACCACATTTGCCAGTTGCTCGTCACGTTCCCTCATGCTCAGACGCGCCAGGCTCTTCATGCCCGCGCTTACACTGACGTCCCTCACTCTTGGAATGTCTTCCTCTCTCAGCGTCGTCGATGGACGCTTGGTGCCACTAGCAACGACCTTCTCCTCTTCTGTGCTTGGAACACTCAATGGTGGGAGCGCATTGTCGCATTTTCTAATGTTCTCACCTGGTCTCTCAACGTGTTCGTCATTGCGTCGATCGGTTGTATGATTGTCGCTTTCATGAGTCAACCTTGGTGGCTAATCATGTGTTTCGCTGGTGTCATGATCATCCCTCTTCTTTACTACGTCATCATGGCCACTTGGCTGCCTCGAAACCTTGTTGAACGCGCCCAGTTTCTGCTGGGCCTTGCTGTCTTTGTCTTCTTGGGTCCTTTTCTCAACATTGCTGTTATGCTTTACGCTGTTGTCAACATGGACAATTTCGGTTGGGGTAAGACAAGGAAGGTTGTCACTGATGACTCCGAGGAGAAGTCATCACAGAAGGAGGGTGTTTTCTCCGACAGCAGCTCGACTGAGCCTAAGGAGAAGAATGCTACGGGAGTGTAGGATTATAGTTGCATAATCGGTTGGGCATTCAAAGGCCACTAGACGTTACATAGCAAGAACATACATTAGACAGACATAATTAATTGTAATACATATCCTCGTTGCTTTCTCAATTGACTTAAAGTGACGAGCCTTTTGTTTTCTTGCCCCTCCCTCGGGCCGAACTGGCAGAGGCCGTAGCTGAAAGGGTTCTATCTTAGCGCTATCACGGGCCTTAGCGTGCTGTATGTCCCAGGCGCTGCGTGCATCATTTGCGCTATCCAGTTAGAGTCATGTCAGCTTACTCAGAGCTAAGACCGGATCCTCGGCTTGTTTTGCGAACAGGAGACATTATATCTAGGAGCACTTTCCCAGCTGATTGTATCCTCAAAGCTACCGTGAAATATACCTTGCCATCGCAAAAAATTATCTTCTTCAACAACTCATCCCACGGATTGCACGTTCTGAGCTGTATCCGGGTCCTTCGCTCATTTGTTAACAACATAAGCATCCCTCAACGTGACACAATGGCCAGCAAAACTTCTCAGCAGATCATATGGCTCTTAGTTTCAATCATCCTAGTATCATCTCTCTTTGGACTCCTTCTGCCAACCAAGCTGCTCCGTCTATTACCAGTCATCTCATCGATAGTTAGCCTGCAATTTGCTTACGATGAGTATGCCTTCCTCTCCTGCTGGACGATACGTCAATACCGAGTGCAGGCAAGCGAGCTGCTACCGCTTTGGTTCACCAACTGGGGGCCATGGGGAACCAAAGTTGTCTTTGGAAGCTTTACTCTCAGTTTGGCAAGCGGAATCGCGAATACCGTTACGTCTTGGAATGGCACTGGGGCTCGGAGTGTCGTTTTCTTTTACTTGGCCGGAACTCTCTTTGCGGCTGGGCATCTCCTGATTTTTGGTCCCAAGGCAATTGACTTGCTCGCCAGGATTCGGCGTAATGATGCTAATGCTTCAAGTACGGCATCATTAGAGCTGTGGTTGGAGATGCACCTGACGAGGTCTTTGGTGTTGGACTTACCAGCTGTAGGCTGCTTCATCACCGGCTTCCTGCTCGCCACGGAGAGCGTTCTATAAATTTAGGATATAAATGTTTCACAAGTCAATCACAGGGTGAACAATATGGCGGTTAAGGCTATAGCGGCACATGTGTTGGATGCAATGAGTTTAAGATTGTTTAGTAGGGGAGGCCAAGATCCTAAGGATTCTGATAGAGGTCCAATATTCGCCCAAGAGCCTCTCTTACAAGAAATCTTTCACCATCTCCTCGAAAGTCTCTCGTCCCTTAGCAAAAGGAGCCCCCACTCATCAAGTGTAATAATAACGAGAACAAAACCTCTTGACAAGCCACATTTATCATCTACCGGTTTCCCTGTTCGATAGCTCCTTAGTTGCCAGCGAAGGTGGTAGCAACAGTAGGGACGGTGCTGGTGAAAAATGTAGAATGAGGCTCAGTGGCCAGCTGTTCCTCCGGGATGGGTATCTCACGCCAGTAACAGGCAACCTCTTTCCAAGTCGTCTTCCAGCAATCCGTTCCGTCACTGCCACAACCGACCTTATTCTCGGAGTCTTGAACAAGGCATCGCTTGTTCGCTTGTCCCGAGAACCTAAAGTGGCCGCGTCGGTTGCCCCAGTCCATACAGAACTCTGTCATAGCAGGTACTGAAGTTCCTCTGCATCCTTCATTGGCATTGACACGATAGGCACCAAAGTCGGTATAGAAGATGCCGTCATCACTGTGACAACTGCCAGCCGCGCAATTCGTAAAGACCTCCATACGGTCTGCCGAGACAGTCATGGCCATTGCCGCGATGATTGCAGTGATATCGAAGCGCATTTTTATTTGAGGCTTGAGGTGCCGGGGCTTGTTTCTCAGTGGAGTTGATAAGAGAGAGATGGTCTGAGTTCAGTAGGAACCAGTAGAGTCTGAAGGGAATTGAAAGCTTGAAGTGGTTGTGAAAGCCTGTTCCATGGTGAAGAAAGACGAGATACCTCAGTATTTATAGCTAAAAATCGCAAAGTTAACATACGTCTATTCAAAACAGCTTTTTTCAACCGCCTGCCACATATGGCTAAGGACAACTCTCGCATATTGAGTTTCTTACTAACTACTCCAGAACCAGAAGGCAGGCCATGCCGGCAGTTACGAGAGGCTGAGGGCTCTGAACATCTCCATAAATTATCATGGGCTTTTTCGCCGACGTGATACGAGGAGAAATCTGGTATACGAAAACCTAGCAATACTTTTTTCTATGCCTTACAGGTGCATATAATCCTTAACGTAAATAACCCACTTGCCACGCACCCCTAGTCTCTACGCACTAATCACAACTATAATTTCCTAACCCCTATTTCCTTTTTATTATAATA